>PVJC01009370.1:0-46035 GCA_004026665.1 Murina feae
TCTTCCTCCAGCCACCAGAAAGTAGGGAAAACCCCGCCTCGTGGTCAGGCCAGCCTTTTCCTGCTCCCTGATCCTCGGAAGGGACCTGGGAAGCCGCCAAGCAGGCCGCCAACTCTTTCCCACTCACCCGTCCCCTGCTGCCTTCCTTTCCCACTTCCCGGTGCCGCCAAGGGGTCTGGGGAGCTGCCAAGCAGGACCCTGGCCCCTGCAGCCTTGCCTTCCCGCTCCCCGGTGCCCCGCAAAGTGCCTGGGAAGCCCACCAAGCAGGCCACTGACCCCCCGCTGCCTCTTTCCCACTCCCCGGCCTGCCACCTTGCTTTCCCACTTCCTGGTGTCCTGCAAGGGGCCTGGGAAGCCCACCAAGCAGGCCACTGACCCCCTGCCACCTCTTACCCGCTCCCCGGCCCGCCACCTTGCTTTCCCACTTCCTGGTGCCTGGTGTCCTGGTGCCACTTCCAACTGCCAGCATAGGCAGGCAGTTGCAACAGAACCCTTTGATTTGCTCTAGTTCCGTGGCTGTTGGCCTCCATCTTGGCTGGGTTAATTTGCATACAGCCGCTCTGATTGGCTGTTGGCCTCCATCTTGGCTGGGTTAATTTGCATATAGCCGCTCTGATTGGCTGGTGGTAACGGTCACATTTGCATGTTTCTCTTTTATTATATTAGATGTATTACGTTTTTATAAAGTCCTACAGTAAATATTTAAAAATATGTAAATTTAAAAAAAATATATTTCATTGATTTTTTACAGAGAGGAAGGGAGAAGGATAGAGAGTTAGAAACATCGATGAGAGAGAAACATCGATCAGCTGCCTCCTACACACCTCCTACTGGGGATGTGCCTGCAACCAAGGTACATGCCAGGGGTCCTCAAACTACGGCCCACGGGCCACATGCGGCCCGCCGAGGACATTTATCTGGCCCGCCGGGTGTTTTTGCCGCCTTGTTTTTTTTACTTCAAAATAAGATATGTGCAGTGTGCATAGGAATTTGTTCATAGGTGTTTTTTTTAAAACTATAGTCCGGCCCTCCAATGGTCTGAGGGACAGTGAACTGGTCCCCTGTTTAAAAAGTTTGAGGACCCCTGGTACATGCCCTTGACCGGAATCGAACCTGGGACCTTTCAGTCCGCAGGCCGATGCTCTATCTACTGAGCCAAACCGGTCAGGGCAATATGTAAATTTTTAATTTTACTAATATTGATCTCATAAGGCAACTGCAGTCTCCATAGGTGCTCGTATGTATCGTATAAGTATGGAAGGAAACAGTCATGCATGCATCAGGTGTTAACATGGGTTACCTGGGAGAGGTGGCCCGTGCAGAGGGGTGGTCCAGGGCCTCCAGGGAACCTCCCCTTCTGCTGTTCCCACCTGTGTGCCGCCTCCCGCCACAGTGAATGGGGCTGATTGGGCACTGGGAGCTCTAAGGTAGTAAATGTTTATTGTTGTTTTAAGCTGCTAAATTCCGAGTTTCTTCGTTATGTAGCAACGGGTGACATTGTTATGTAGCAATAGTTTCTTGGGATGTAGCAGTAACAGGGGGCTAGGGAGGTGCGAAGGCAGATAGCAAGAGGCTCCCCAAAAAAGCAGGGGGGTGCGTGCTTACTGACCTCATTCACATACAAGCCTGTATAATGTGCATAAGGAACAGAAAAACACACCGTTGCAGGCTGTGTCCCATCTAACACATCCATTGCCAAGTGATACACACAAACTGCAGGACAACGGGTGCGTGATGACCCTCAGGGTGTAAACAAGCGGCATCCTCCGGGGTTCCCGAGGCAGAGGGAGGGTGTGGCGGATTCTTCAGGGGCCCACCATGGGGGCCTAGCAGAGCGGTCGTTTCTGCCCCTGTGTCATCTTCTCTTTCTTTGTGTCTGCTGTTCTACGAGGTTGAATTATTTGTGTAATTTGAGACTGCACGCAAATACATATATAAAGAAATAGATCGATTGCAAATAGGAAGAAGTGTGGTGCTGGCCGCGTGGCAGACAGACACACGTGTCCGAGGTTCTCTCCTGTGCCCACAGATCCTTCTCAGAATCCCATTTTTAAAAGATTACATGAAAACACAAAGGCTGACCAAGGACACGCGTCCCCGTGGGAGAAAGTTGCAATGTGCTAAAAGCCAAGCTTGGGGTGTAGTCATGTGCATGCTCCTTGGTGAATAATTTAAGGAAGATCCAATGGCCACCTAACAGCGACCAGGCGTGCAGCATGGCAATGAGGGTGAGGGATCGCTGAGACGCCTGCTGCCGTTTCAGGGTGATAAGGAAGTGCCTGTGATTTCTGTTGGTGACCACGTCACAGGGCCTGCCGACGCGTTACACTGAGGTTGGCTGCCTGAGTTCATCATGGAAGGGAGTGTTGGACATGTCGGGTAGACAGCACCAACAATGAAGATACAATATTTTTTTTTTCATTCAGGTTTATATTTTCCCCTTTGCAGTCAAGGGTAGCTGCAAATAGTTCAAAAGTCCAGGTGGCCTTATTTTGGGGATGGTAGTTGGGAATATAGGAAACCAAGGCTTTGTGAGAATGGGCTCACGGGAGTGAGCATTGCCAACGGGCAGGGACCAGATGCGGGTGCAGTTTGGGTGCAGTGGGATCGTCAGCCAGGGTGAGCCAGATGCCCCCCACGCGGAGGTGGGCAATCAGTGGCGTCAGGTGCAAGCCTCCAAGCTGTCCTCTTGGGCATTTCTTTTTCTTTTTTTAAAGAACCTCTGAAAGACAGCACATGAGCCTTATTGTTTCATATTCAACTAGAGGCCTGTGCATAAAAATTTGTGCACTCGTGGGGGTGTCCCTCAGCCCAGCCTGTGCCCTCTCAAGCCTGGGACCCCTAGGGGATGTCCACCTGCTGGCTTAGGCCCGCTCCTCAGGGAATTGGGCCTAAGCTGGCAGTAAGACATCCCTCTGGCAGACCAGGAGCCCTCGTGGGATGTCCACTTGCCAGCGGGTAGCAGGCCTAAGCTGCAGTCAGACATCTTTAGTGCTGCTGAGGAGGTGGGAGAGGCTCCCTCCACCACTGCTGTACTGGCAGCTGGCAGCCTGGCTTGTGGCTGAGCAGAGCTCCCCCTGTGGGAGCGCACTGACCACCAGGGGCAGCTCCTGTATTGAGCATCTGCCCCCTGGTGGTCAGTGTGTGTCATAATGACCAGTCATTCCCAGTGGTTCTGCTGTTAGGGCCCATTTGCATATTACCGTTTTATTATATAGGATAGGATGGTGGGTCTGCTCCTTGCTCTGTGAGGCAGAGCACTTGCGTGTGGGAGGGGTTGCGCCTGGGCCCAGCCGATGGCTAAGGTTCCACTTTCCCTCTTCCTTCCGTGGCTGTCTTCACAGAGAGAAGCAGCAGCTTGCAGATGGAGGCTGGGCAGTTGGGAATCCTATAGCAGGAGAGCGCCAGTGCCGTAGAACCCTATGTGCTGCTTTCACTCTGCCTCCTGTCATTTCCCGGCGTTCATTCACAGTCCCCACTTGATTCATTACTGCTTTCCTGGCGGATGTTTTCTGGGGGCAGTGCTTTGAGCTGATCTCTGGTCCTTGCTGGCTCTCTAGAAGTTGGCAACCATCGAAATATTTCTAAAATTACAGGGTTTGTTTGGGAGCCCGAGGACTTGGGTAAACACACCGACAATGGCACCTTTGTCTCGGTTCCCCTCCTTGGGGCCCCTCGAGGGACCTGTCCACGTGCGGAGGTAAGTCACGTCCTTCACCAGTAAAGTCTAACAAACTGGACAGAGCCAGAGTCCCAGAGCCAGAGACCAGACCCTTCCGGACTGCTCCTGGGACTGCTCGTCGCTGCCGATCGCTTCATCATTCCCCAAATATTTGTTGAGTGCTCCTTACGTAAGAGGCGCTTCGCGAGAAGGCGCAGGGCAATGTTTTTCAAGCTGTGGGCCACACACACCAGCAGGTCAGTGAATTAATCTGGTGAGCCAGGGCCAACATTTAAAAATGAAGTAGAAGACAGTAGTAGTAACACATGTAGCAACACATGTACACATACACACACATGCACACGCACACACACATGTGTGTGTGCTAGGTTTATGACACCTAGCATATTTCTTATTTTGGGCCATTGCAAAAGAAAAAACTGCAATGCCCCTGCTTATAGGGACTACTCAGCAAACATTAACTATCAGGGTGCTGCTACCCTCAAGGTCACGGCTGAGTGGAGGATGATCACATGGCTGTGGTGAGCAGGAATTGCACCCAGAGCTGGTCTTGCTGGGAGGCAGGCAGAGGGCTCTGGACAGTCTTTGGTGAAGGGCTGTTCCTGGGAAAGGATCTGGTCAGTTCACCAGCGATAGTCCCTGCAGGGAGCTCAGATTTCATAGCACGGGTCCCCGCACGCGCGGAGGACAAAGTGAGGGCTCATTGTCCCCTAACTTAATTCCAATGGGAGATCCATGGGCTTGGAGCACAATATGGGGCGTGGGGTCCTACTGCCTTATAAATGAGGATGTACTGCCACCATTTCTGCTTTTAATAGGCCATATGTGAGGCGAGCGTCACACAAATGTCCCTGATGTGGAGTCTGGCAGGAAAGCGTATGTGTTGTCTGTTGCCTATTTCAGACTGATTTCCTGGACTAGGTTGTGCCCTAGTTCAGCCAAAGTGGGCCGACTGTCTCTTGGCTCCTCCCAGGGGCACCCAGAAGGGCTGGCTCAGGCCTCTGGTTGGCTGGCAAGCTTCCTGGGCCAGCAGGTGTTGTCAGGGACATCAAGGGTACTATGAATCGATGGTGCTCCGGCCTCTGTTACATATTGCGCCGGCCCCGTGAGGTACTCTGACCTCTCTGGGACCCACTGGGAGGCAGTGCGCTCTAGGGTAGGTTCCTACTGAAACGGGACTGTGAACAGGAGGGACCGCTGGCTGGAACGGCACTCCATCGAACGAGAAGAAACACCTTGGCTGTCAGCGGCTGGCCCCCCCGCCTCCCATCCTGGGCAGTGTCAACACGGCCGGACTCCGCCTCTGAACACAAACATCTGCTGGTTTCCCTTGTGATCTGTACCCAGTCTTGCTGTGCATACTTAACCCGTGGTTGTGAGGAAAGAGTGTCAGGAAAGCAAGGCCAGGCTACGAGAGTCTGGGCCCAGACAGTTTGTCCTGTAGAGGAGTTCAAGGTCCACAGCTGTTCCCAGCACAGCACGCACCGTCCAGAATCTTCCCAGGCCACTCGGGCGGATCCGGCACTCAGGTCATGGGTTGCGTGCACTGACCGGGCACTGCAGTGTCCTGTGTGCCTGCCTCTTGCCATCTCTAATGCAGGAGGAAGAATGTGGGGGGACAGCCCCCCGGATGAATGTCAGGGTCAAGTCCGTGCAGCACCCAGTGTCACTCAGCCAGTGATCCTGTCAGTTTCCTGGCTACTTTTCCAGCAAGGCGAGCATGAGGACCCTCGACGCGGACATTCTCTGAGGGCAGTTGGTGTTCCGGGTCCCCTGTTTCCAAAGCAAGGAAGGGGTGCTCAGTGAATGCGTCGTTCTCTTTGTGTAGCTGTCAATGCTCTCAGTGCTGTTGCTCTTGGAACTGGGGAGTATAAATCCTAAAAGAGGACCTTGTCTGGGATAAGGATGGCATCTCCCACTATGTACTCACTTAAGTTTGTCGTTAATACGAGAAGAATTTCAAGAATGTCTTTGCTTCTAATCCAAACGCCGTTTCCTAACAAGCTCTGGAAGTGGTTATCTATCTGTCTATCCATCTATCTCTTCTTTTTTATGGGCTATACTGGGGCGACACTAGTGAAGAAAATTATACAGCTTTCAGATGCATAATTCTGTGACACATCATTTGTACTCTGTGTGGTATGTTCACCCCTAGGTCAAGTCTCTGTCACCATTTATCCCCCCTATATTCTCCTCCAGTACCACATCCCTCACCACCCCCAGTCACCACACTGTTGTCTGTATCCATGAGTTTTTTTCTCTTTTTTATTTTTGTTCAATCCTCTCAGATTGAGTTCAATCTCCCTCTTCCTTCCCCTCCACCCCACCCCCCACCCCAGAGTCTAATTGTGAAGGCACAGGGCACTCAGCCAGCGTGTGTGAGCAGAGGTGAGCCTTCCAGCTGAGCCCTGCCTGAGTCACCGACCCCCAGAACTATGAGCAAAGGAATGGCCAGCGTGTTAAGACACTAAGTTTAGGGTTGTATGTTATGTACCAGTAGAAGATTGATACTCTAGTCCAGTGGTTCTCAACCTTCTGGCCCTTTAAAACAGTTCCTCATGTTGTGACCCAACCATAAAATTATTTTTGTTGCTACTTCATAACTGTGATTTTTGCTACTGTTATGAATTGTAATGTAAATATCTGATATGCAGGATGGTCTTAGGCAACCCCTGTGAAAGGGTCGTTCAACCACCAAAGGGGTTGCGACCCACAGGTTGAAAACCGCTGCTCTAGTCTCTTTGAAAGTCATATAAATAGTCAACATAGAATTAAAAAGAAAACTGTAATACCCTGATGACAATACGAAAGGGAAAATAGGACAGTGACTTGGAGTAATGGCAGGCCAATGCTTGACACAGCTACACTGGAGGTCACGGTGAAGCCGGTGAACGCACCCAGAGGCACCACAAGCTCACGGAGCGCAGACTGCTGTGTGGGTGGGGAAATTCAGCACCACTAGTGGCATTGCCATCGGGATGTGATCATCTGCAATGGCGGTCAGCTCTCGGGTGAGTTCAGAAAACAAAAAATAATGTTTTACCTCTATTGACAGAGCAGTCAGATTCCTAGAGAATTGGTTTTATATTAAAACTGTATTACCGCAAACCCTTTGTATTTATGCGTAAAATGGAGGTACGTGCTGGACTCAGGTAGCTATAAGCACCGTCAGAAGCCAAAAGAGTTTGTCAGCCACAGACTGTGCTGTAGGAAAGGTATAGGACTTCCTTCAGGCACAAGGATCTTGTTACCATATAGAAATACCGATTACATATGGAAATAGCACTGGAAATGGTAACTATGTGGGCAAATATTTAAGATGTTTTTCTTACTATTTAGATATCTTTTAAAGACAGTTGGCTGTTTTAAAAAGTAATAGTATAGTGTGAGGTTTATAACACATATAAAAGTAAAATCCATAACAGCAGTAGCATAAAGGTCAACAGAGGAAAAATGGAACTATACCATGTTAAGATTCAGATCCTATATGCAAAGCAATATAATATCTGGTGAAGGTAGACAGTGATGAGTTAAAAATGTACACCATGAGCCCTGGTCAGTGCTTTGAGTGGTTAGAGCACTGGCCCATGCACTGAAGGTTCTTGGGTCCAATTCCTGGTCAAGTGCACATACCTGGGTTGCAGGTTCCATCCCTAGTACTTGGGGCCATGTGCTGGAGGTGACCAATTGATGTGTCTCTCTCACATTGATATTTCTCTCTCTCTCTCCCCCCCCATCTCTTCCTCCTACCTCTCCCTCTCTTACCTCCCTTTCTCTTTAAAAAAATACATAAATTTTCCTCAGGTGATGATTAAACACTTTGTAAGCAGGCATTTTCCCGCCACTGTGTGGTAGCGTTTGAAACACTTTCCTTTGTGCAGGGGTACATTACAAAACTTGCACATGTACCGCGTTTCACTGCGTAGTTTATGAGCGGCACATACACGACAATGCTGTAAAACATTTTTATTTTTGCCGGTTCCAACTAGAGGTTCTAATGTATATTTCCTCATGTCCATTGACGGTCTCCCTGGTGGATCCAATTTTACTCGTTTCCCGCAAAAAATGTGTTCAAAACAAAGTACACTATAAATTTCAAAGCCACTAGTAAAACAGCAAAACACAGACATGTTGCTCATAAGCTAACAAAAGAAATAAAGTAAAATTATAAAAAACATACAGTTAATACAAAAGAAGAGAAGAAAAGAACAATGAATAGGAAGGGCTAGAGAACAGCAAGTTTATAGATTTATTAAACATTTAAGTTAATTTTGTTGGAATACTATTGATTAATAAGAGTATAGGTTTCTAAACTTAATCTTATCAGTATTCACGTTAAAAAATGTAAATGGTGAAGATACTCCAATTAAGAGGCAGAGATTGTTAGATTGGATAAACAGTACTCAACTGTATGCTGCCTACAAAAACAAAACAAAATAAAATGGTTCTTAAATATGAAGACACAGATATGGGAAAAGATTTAGTAATCTATGTATATAAAAGGCTAATATGCTAAGTGTCCATCCAGGTAATGATGTCACATAGCAACACCCGGCTTCCTCTCCTTAGTGACAAGCCTCCTTGCAGTTTCTCCAGGAACACAATTTGTCTTATAGCCAGGTGGAAATATTTTACACTTTAACCAAATGTCTGTGAAGCATTTTCCTGTACCTCATCTCATTTGATCCTCACAGAAGTCCTGGAGTAGGTAGGATAGGAGACTCGGTGGAATCCTATTTTCTTTTTATTATCTGGAAAATGGAGATTTAGAAAGCTTAGAAACCTGACCAGACTAAAAAGAAAGAAATGGTGACCTTGAAAATGACTTCAGATTTTCTCACTGCACAGAATACAGTCAAACACTGCTGCAGTTAAATATTTTACCTTTTGTTCTCCCTGCATGATCTATAATAATAATCTGCTTTGTATTGATATTTACTGCTGTGTTACTGACAATTACCTGAAAGAGAAGTTGGGGTGCTTCACTGGGCTGGAAAAAGTTTAGCTGAATCAGAAAGCAGGCCTAATTAAGCAAGTTTATCATATATATATATATATATATATATATATATATATATATATGGCTAAGTTGACTTGTGCATGCACAACACATATAAAGCTCTTGCTGGCACCAATTGCACGCATGTGTTTCAATTGGTCATTGTTGATTATGAATTTGCTTGACACTTCTATTATAGAGAAAGGGTGAGTAGTGATATTAAAATATTTCTTCTAATTAATTTCTCTTCAATGTGCACAAATTCGTGCACCAGGCCACTATATAATAATAATCAAAAGAAAGTTAGATTATTTATGTTAATATCCAATGAAGTTGATAGTAGAGCAAAGAATATCACCAGGGATAAAGAAGGCCATTTCATGATGACATTGATGTCCATTCAGCAGGATGACATCTTAATAATTAATGCACCTAATAATGGAACTTTGAAACAAGTGAAGCAAACTATGAGAGACTTTCAAGGAGAGATAGAAAAATCCACAATTATACTCTGGAATTTCCATACATCTCTCTCAACAATTGGTAAGACTAGAACGATTTGACTTGGTTGGTGTTTATGGAACACTCCATCCAGTACTATCAGAGTGCACTTTGAATTGGACATGACCTATTTACCAAAATAGGTCATATTCTGGACCATACAATAAATCCCAATAAATTAAGGAGGTTTCAAGTCATACAAAGAGCATTCTCTGAGCACAATGAAATTAGAAGTCAGCAACAGAAAGATATCTAGACAAACACCTGGAAATTAAATAATATACTTGTAAATAAACCATGGGTCAAAGAAGAATCTAGAGGGAACTTAGAAAGTATTTTAAATGGAATTAAAATGAAAACATTACATATCAGAATTTGTGGGATGCTGATGATGAAGTACTTAAGGGGAAATATTTTGCATAAAACTCCTATATTAGAAAAAATATCTTAAATTAATGGCCTCAGTTTCTACCTTAATAAATAAGGGAACAAAGTCAAAGGAAACTCAAATTAAGTAGAAGAAAATAAAAAAGATCAGAGTGAAAATCAATGAAAAATAAAATTAAAGTGACAATAGAGAAAAACTGATGAAACCAAAGCTGATTCTTTGACTATATCAATAAAACTGATAAACCTCTATGCAGACTTACAAGGAAAAAAAGAGAGAAGAAACAAATGACCAATATCAGAAATGAGTGAGATGACATCACTATTGATTGTACAGTTGTTTACAACATAAGGGAATAATATGAAAAAAATTATGCCAATAAATTTGCAACTTAGACAAGATGAAGAAATAGTTTGAACGACATGAATTGCCAATGAGCACTTATTAAAATTTAATCTAAATATCCCTGAGTTATTATAGAAATAGTGTTTGTAGTTAAATACCCTCCAGTAAAGAAAATCAAGGCGAAATGGCTTTACTGGTAAATTGTACCAAACTTTTAAAGAAGAAAAAATATACTAGTTCTACACAATCATTTTTTAAAAATTAAAGAGGAGGGAATCGTTCTCAGCTCATTGTATGAGGCCAACACTACCCTGATACCAAAATAAGACATAACAAAACAAAAAAAAAGGAGAGAGAACCAGAGATCAATGCCCTTAATGAAAATAGATGCAAAAATTAGGAACAAAATTTTAGCAAATTGCCCAAATAACGTTAAGGGATCATACATCATGGCCACATGGGGTTTATCCTGGGAATGCGTTATTGATTTAATATCATAAAATCACTATATTTACAAACAGAAAGAAAAATCACATGGTCATTTCAACAGAGACTCTCTCCTTCTCTCTTCGAAAGCATTTAACAAGATCAATATCTGTTCCTAATAAGAACTCTCAGCACACTAGGAATTGAAGGGACTTCCTCAGTGTGATATATGGCATCTGTAGAAAGCCTCCAGCTAACATCACAGACAGAATGCTTTTACTCTAAGATCGGGAGCAAGACAAGGAGGTATTCTCTTATCACTTCCATTCATTTTTGTACTGGGGGCTCTAGCCAGGGCAATCAGGCAAGAAAAAGAAATAAAAGGCAACTAATTTGGAAAAGAAGATGTAAAACTGACCTTATTGACAAATGATGTGATTGTTGACGTTAAAATTCTGAATCTACAAAACAGCTACCAGATTGAATAAGTTATTTTAGCAAAGTCGTAGGATACAAAATCAACCCATAAATTCAATTGTCTTTCTGTATAATTATCACTAAAAATCACACATCAAAATTTAGAAATACCTCTTATAATAGCAACAAAAATATTAAACACACTAAGGATAAATTTGACAAAAGATGTGCAGGTTCTACCAACAAACTACCAACATTGCTGAGAGAAATCAAGGAAAGCCTGCAGACATGGAGTTGTGCACTTCCCTTGGGTCAGGAGGGTCATTATGGCTCACACGTGAATGAATGCTCCCTACGCTGGGTGGATTCAATGCCCTTCTGACCAGAATCTCAGCTGGTGCTTTTGTAGTACTTGACAAACCGATGCTAAAATGCCTATGGAAATGTAAAGGACCTAGACGAACTAAAAGGACTTTGAAAATGAAAATGAACCTTTTTTCAATTTCGTAACATCACAGAATGACAGTAACCAAGGCTGCACAGTCATGCCTCAGAACTTTCAGAAGAAAAATGGGATAAACTGTTGTGATGTTGTATTAGGCAAGGATTTCTTAGGTACAACAAAAGCATGACACATAAAAGAACACATTGACAAATTGGATTTCATCAAGATTCAAAACATCCGCTTTTCAAAAGGTATTCCTGGGCGAATGAGAAGGCTGGAGAAAATATTCATAAGTCATGTATCTGATGAAAGATGTACCCAGAATATGTAAAAAACATAAAAGACTCAGTGAGAAGAAAACAATCTAACTTAAAAATTGGCAAACACTTTGAACAGATACTTCACCAAAGAAGATATGTATGGAAGGCCAAAAAGGGCCTGAAAAGATTGCTACATCATTAGTCATTAGAGGACTGTAAATTAAAGACCTAGTAAGCTACCACCACACACACATACATTAAGATGGATAAATTAAAAAGACTGACCATAGCAAGTGTTGACAAGGACGTGGGCATTTGGAACTCTTGCATGCTGTAACTGGGATTGTAGAAGCCGCTTTGGAAAGAAAACAGCTTGATGGCCATTCCATTCCAACCAAGAGAAATGACATATATGTATGGAGTTATGGCCACATAAAGACTTGTACATAAATGTTCATCGCAGCTTTATTTGTAATTGCCAGGATCTAGAAACAACCCAAATGCCTATCTGTACGTGAATGGATAAGTTGGATATGTCCACACAATGGAATACTACTCGTCAATACAAAGAAATGAACTACAAACATGTGCTACAACATGGATGAATTTTAGATTAATTACACTGAGTGAAAGAAGCCAGATAAGTGGAGTACACAGTATGAGTTCATTCAGAGAAAGTTATAGAAAAGGCAAACTGATCCATAGTGACAGAAAGCAGATTACTGGTAAGAGGGACAGTGGCCAGAGGCAATACAAAGGGACACAGGAAACTCTTTTGGTGGGAGGAGGTGATAAATAATTTTATCTTAATTGTGGTGATAGGTTCATACACACACACACACACACACACACACACACACACACGTAGCCCGTTGCAGGAAGATTCCTGCAAGAATAGGGCTTCCTGAGCCAGAGTGAAGCAGAGAAGGGAGTGAAGCCTGCCTCAACTCCCATCTCTGCCGCCTCAACTCCCGTCTCTGCCGCCTCAACTCCCGTCTCTGCCGCCTCAACTCCCGTCTCTGCCGCCTCGGCTCCCCCATCCCCTGCTTCTCCCTCCCTCCGCTTCTCCTCACCATCTTCGCTGCCTCGGCTCCATTCCCTGCTCCACTGCTTAGCTCCCTTCTGCAGCACTTGGCTTCCTACCCTGTCTTTAGCCTTTGCTCTCCTGTGTATGCAAATTAACTGCCATCTCTGGTGGGCTAATTTGCATGTAGTCACTCTGATTGGATGGTGGGCATGGGTTAGGTGTCTTGGAATGATGGTTAATTTGCATATAGCTCTTTTATTAGAGTAGATATATATATGAATGCATATATATACATATATACATATATATCAAAACGTATCAAATTATATACTTCAAATATATACAGTTTATTGCATATCCATTTGATGCCAGTAGGTTTGTTAAAAATTCAAATAGCACTTTCCAAACAAAATTGTTTGCAACCCCCCTTTCCCAACCGGCAATTTTCTATAATGCCTCTAAAACTTTAACAGGGAATACTGGTTAAGAATATAGAAATCATTGTTTGCTTCTTTATCCTTTATCCTCATCATATTTGCCATACCCCAAGGTACGCTGCCCCCCCAAGCCCCATGCTATGGTGTGAGATTGTGCCCCATCCTGGGGCAACCAGCTTACTGTTAACACCTCAAGCAGTATCGATGTTGTTGCTATTGTTTAACCCCCAAATGAAAGGTGATACTTAAGGCCATTCTTCTGTTTTACTTATGCCAATCCAAACCTAACCGATCATCCTCTAAGGACCTGGTTCCCTTGCCCACGAATTCTTACCATCGCTGTAAACTCACTGACGTTTCTGGGTCTGATTTAGTTTAACAAATAGTTGTTGAGAGCTGATGTCCAAGCTTTGTTCTGCTTGGCACCAGGAGCTCTTTAAGGCATGAGAAATATCTTACTTTTGTGCTTCCAGAGTCTGGCTTAACAAACACTGGATTAAATTGTTAGTAATTTTAGCATGTTATTTGCTGTGTTGTATGATTTGGTAATGACTTTGTACATTTACTTTCTCTGTGTTTTTTGTTTTGTTTTGTTTTTGTGTGTTGTTGTTTTTTTTTTCTGTAGTTTTGCCTCTAGCACAGAAGCAACACAGAGGAAGTGACTAATACTTACAGATCTGATGATTTTGGGGGTAGCTTAGATAATCCATTAGCAGCCAACAAGTAGCCTTAGAACTTTCTTCTGTATGTACGTTAGGACCCACTTATTAAATGCAAATGCCTTCATGATGTGCGTGGCTGGACAGAACCCCTTCCTCTTGTAAAAAAAGAAAATGGCCATGTCCAGGCCTGCTTACACCAGTTAATTGCTTCATTTCCTGAATGGAGTTGTTGTTCTTGGCCGTGTCATGACACGGTTTAAATAACACTGACTAATTCACTACCTACACAAGCAGGACAGTAATAGGTACTACCAGGTAGGGTGTTGTTTTAGCCCCAAGAGCTGCACTTTTGCATGACATTTGTGTTTAGCGTGGAGTCTGAGTCACTGAGGTTAGCTGGACTTAGATTAATTTACCAGATTCAGAACTATTAGTAAACCAGAGAGGAGAACTGAGATAGTTTTAGGACATATCAAAAGAACATTTGTACCTAACTCATGCTGCTGTTACGCAACTGTTATGTCCAAGAGATGATGCATTCTGAAAACATGAGATTCCAGAGGGTGTCAATGAGTTTGTGAGTGATTAATCCATAGCTGGCTTTCAGGGAAGTTTCAGAATGTTCGGGGGGTCACGTCCTCATCTTTCATGGCCTGACGCCTGGGAATGCAGTCACGATGTCGGAGGCCCGTGCTGGGCTGGAGGATCTTCGGTTTGATACCTTAACTACTTTATACATTAATTCTCCCAACTGCTGATTATACACAAAATTCATGCTTATTGGAATAAAGTGAGGACATGCTGAAAAGCATGAAGAAATAGGTACGATTCATTCTCATTACTCACTGATAACCACTGTGTCTATACTCTGCTGTAAATAAGTATACATTTATTTTTCTAATAGTTTAATATGAAAAATTTCAAATAGGTAGCAAATCATTTCAATGACCACTCATATTCTCACATCTGGAATTTGCCACTAGTATTTTGCTATAGTTTCTTTTTTAAAGATATGTGTATTTTTGTTCATTTAAGAGAGGACGGGAGAGGAGAGAGAGGAAACATCAATGATGAGAGAGAATTATCAATTGGCTGTCTTCTGCACGCCCCCTACTGGGGATCAAGCCTGGAACCAGGGCACGTGCCCTGACTGGGAATCCAACCGTGATTGCCTGGTTCACAGGACAACACTCAACCCCTGAGCTGTGCCGGCCGGACCCTATAGTTTGTTTATTGTCGGTTTATCCATCGATGGATCCCTCTCTTCCTCCATCAATCCATCTCACTTTACTGATGCATTTCAACAATTCAGCTTGCATATTCAGAGTTCAAACTGTTATTCCTTTTGATGTGAAATGACCAGGTCTTAAGTGTTCATCCCCCGAGTGTGGCCGGCACACACTAAGGTGCCTCCCACGGTGCTCACCTGGTGTTCCCATGGAGCGAAGTTTCCTGTAATGTCCTCATTACCAACAGCCTCTTGTAGACCAGGTGGGCTGTCCCTGCAGCGAACGTTCTGGAATTCCGACTCCAGCTCATGGTGGACTGGAGCTGCAGACGTCTTGTGGGCTGCATGACACTGTGGTCATATTGGAGAACCCTGCGTGGAAGGTACCTGGGATCTGAGGGGGGCCTCCAGCCGAGAGCCAGTGAGAAGCTTGGACCCACAGCCATTCAGCAGGGAAATAATTCTCAAAAAAACCAAAGAGCGAATTTAGAAAAGCAGACACTCCTGTAGATGAGACCGGGCTTCGCAGGACCCGAGACAGGCCCAGACTCCTGACCTGTGGACGCTCTGAGATGAGGAAGGTGTGTTGCTTTCAGTGGCCAGGTCTATGGGAATTTGTTAGGCAGCAAGAGAAAATGAATACAGGTATTGGCACCTGGGAGTGGGGTGCTGCTGGAACCAATACCTGAAATGCAGGGCAGGTTTGCAACTCCCCAGGGGGCAGAAAAGCCCAAGTCTTCGCCAGAAGGCTGCTCCTAAGGCAAGCCTGGGCTTTGGTGTCCAGACAAGGGCTCTGGAGATGTGTGGGTCTCTATGCTACAAGATCTGCATATGGCACCGTGTGTCCCCCACCCAGAGTCACATCTTCTGTCACCCATATATTAGGACTCCCTGCCCCCTCCCCCCTTCCTTCTGGCAACCACCGCACTGCTGCTTGTGTTCATCCACCACCTTTTTGGCGCTGGAAGCACACTCCAACCCACTGAGCCACCTGGCGAGGCCAGTACTTGGTCCTGTTTGCTGTGCAGTGTTGTTCTGTGATACGAATGTATCACGATTTGTTTATCCGTTTTTTGTTGTTGTTGTTGATGAACACAAGAGACAGTTTCTAGTTTTTGGCCATTATGAATGAACCTGCTGTAAACCCTGCTTTGTGTAAGCCTTTTGTGAATGGATATATGTTTTTATTTCCCTTAGATAAAAACCTAATTGTGGAATTGCTGAGTCATTGGATAGGCGTGTGATTGGTTTTATAGGAAACTTCCAGGTGTTTTTTCAAAGTCGCTGCATCATTGTACATTCTTGCTGCTAGTGTGTGAGAGTTCCAATTGCATTGCATTCTCACCAGGATTTGGAGTGTTCGTTCCTTTTTTTTTTTTTTTTAATATTTTTTTATTGATATCAGAGAGGAAGGGAGAGGGAAAGAGAGATGGAAACATCAATGATGACAGAGCATCATTGATCAGCTGCTTCTTTCAAACTCCCCTCTGGGGATGGAGCTCACAACCTAGGCCTGTGCCCTTGACCGGAATTGAACCCAGGACTCTTCAGTCCGCAAGCCGACACGCTCTAACCAGTGAGCCAAACCAGCTAGGGCTGCATTGTCCTAATTTCTAATGATGTTGAGTACTTTTTCTTGTGATTATTGGATGTATCTTTTTGGAAAGTCTCTTTGTAAAATCTTTGCTTCCCCCCTCTTTTTGAAGACAGGGGTTGTTTGTGATTTTATTATATTTTTATTATAATTTTGAATTGTAGGGGTTCTTTATCTATCCTGGATACCAATCCTGTATCTGATGTTTGTCTTGAAAATAATTTCTCTTTTATGGTGGTTTGCCTATTAATTTTTCTTACAATGTCTTTTGATGAGCAGAAACATTTAATTTTCATGAAGTCCAATTTTTCTTTTATGGTTATTGCTTTATGCCTAGCCCCAAGTTACGAACATATTCTATGTTTTCCTAGCAGACACCACAATTTCCAGATTCCTGTGGTTTTATAGATGTTTCTAAATCAGGTAGCATAAGTCCTCTAATTTTGTTACTGTTTTTCAAGGTAGCTTCATACGTTGAGGTCACTGCCGTTTAATAGAATTTTCTGCAATGATAAAAATATTATATATCTGCACTGTTTAAAAAATGGCAACCACTAGCCACATGTAGGGATTTAGCCCTTGAAATGTGGTTAGTGCAGCTGAGGAACGTAACTTTTTCTGTAATTTGATTATAATTTATGTAAATATAAATTTCAGTAGCCACATGTGGTTACTAAGTGCCTTAACGCACAGTGTGATAATCTGTTCTTTACACGCCATGCACATTTTTAGAATGAGCTTGCCAGTTTCTACAGAAAAGGGCGCCAGAGGTTGATCCGGGCACAGCTGCCATCTCAGCTATGAATGGTCAATCTTCCGATCCATTACCGTGAGATAGCTTTCCATTTATGTAATGTATGCCTTCTGCAATTTCTCTCAACACGCTTTGTGGTGTTTCGTGTGCTGGTTGTGCATGTAGTTTGTTAAATTATTCCTAAATGTTTTCTATTGTTTTTTAATACGATATAAAACAGAACACACTTAGGGGTAAGTGGAGTTATTTTCAGCTGTTACTTTACAGTTGTTTGCTGCAGTTGACTTTTGTATATTTACCTGCTACTTATTGGTGCACCTTGCTGAATCCACTAACTAGTTTTAGTGGCTGTTTTGTTTATTCCTTCGGATTTTCTGTGTAAACAATGATGTCATCTGAAAATAGAGACAGTTTCACTTCTTTCCAGTCTGGATCACATCTGTTTGTTTATCTGCTTATTTATTTGCTTTGATCGGCATGTTGGCCAGAACCTTAAGTGCAGTGTGTAGTAAGAACGGTGAGAATGCGCATTCTTGCCTTGTTCTCAGATGAAGTGCAAAACATTTTACTCTTTCGTTATAAAATGCGGTATTAGCTGTATGCACAGTGTTATTTTTAGTTTCTGTCATGAATGTCTTTTGAGTTGTGTTAAGTGCTTTTTGTGCGTTTATTGAAATGATCATATGGTCTAGCCCCTTTAGTCTACTAATACTGTGAATTGCCCTGATTGATTTTTGAATGAATTCCACCTTAAGTTTCTGGGAAAAGTCCTACTTGGTCATGATGTACTTCCCATTCTGTATTTTGCTGTATCCTATTTACTAATGTTTCATTAAGGATTTTCCCGTCTGTATTTGTGAGGGATATGGGCTCATAAATATACTTTGTAACGTCAGTCAGGCTTTGGTTTTATGTTTCAGTGGCCTCATGAAACAGGTTGAGAAAAGTTACCTCTTTGGTTTTTAGAAAGAGTTTGTGTGTGGTTGGTGCTATTATTTTCTTAAATGTTGACAGGATTACCTAGTGAAGCACTCTGGGTCTGCAGATCTCTTTGTGGGCATGTGTTTGATGAAGAAACGAGTTTCTTTTATAGACATACTAGAGGTCTGGTGCACAGATTCATGCACGGGGGGGGGGTGTCCCTTATTCTGGCCTGCGCACTCTTGCAATCTAGGACTCCTAGGGGGATGTCGGACTGCCGGTTTCAGCTCAGTCCCTTAAGGCCAGGCAGAGGGACCCCACTGGTGTACTAATCTGTGCACTGGGCCTCTAGCGTGCATATAAGATCTTTGGTTAATCTCTTCCCACCCTTCCCCCTCCCCTCTTCCCTCTGAGACTCATTAGTCTGTCCCATGTTTCCATGCCTGTGCATTGAGCGTCTGCTCCCTGGTGGTCAGTGTGCATCATAGCTACTGGTTGAACGGTTAAATGGTCACTTAGGCTTTTATATGTATAGTTGACAATTGAGATATTCTGTTCTAAAGAATTTAGCCATTTCATCTAAATGGTAAAGTTTGTTAATTTAGCATTGTCTCTATGTTTATAAATGTTGAATAACTATGGAGTATACTTGAAACTAATATCATGTTGTATGTTAACTATATTTTAATAAAAAAGATAAACAGAAAAGAAATACACGTAGACAATTTATTGGTAATATATTAGTTCTTGATTAGTTAGTAGATTCATTGTCCATTATACTATTAGAAGCATAAATCAATAAAGAGCCATTGATGAGACAATGACAATAGTATTTTTATCAACCAAGAACTATGCCGAATCCCATTTTATTCAAATAAATAAACTAATGAATAAATAAATAAGTAAATAAATAAAACACAAAAACTAAGTTTGGCATAGTCTCTAGTATCTGTAGGAACTATAGTGATGTCCCTCTCTTATCCTTGATACTGTTAATTTATTGTATCTCCTTTTATTTTCTTGATCAGAATACCTAGAAGTATATTAATCATATTTATCTTTCAGAGAACAAGTTTTGGTTACATCGACTTTTCTGTACTCCTTGTTTCTATTGAATTGATTTCTTCTTTTTCCCCTTCTATCTTCGTCTTTGGGTTTTGTTTGTTCTTCTTTTTGTAGTGTCTTAGGTTGGAATCTTGGACCATTGACTTTAGGTCTTTCTGCTTTTCAAATATAAACATTTAAAGAACTATTAATTTCCCACTAAGCACTGATCTAGGTCAATTCCACACATTTTAATGATAATCTCATTATCATTCATTTAGAATAGTCTAATTTCTCTCGTGACTTATTCTTTGACCCACTCATTATTTACAAGTATGTTGTTTAATTTCCAAATATTTAGGATTTCCAGATATTTTATTGTTTTACATATATAACTAGAGGCCTGTTGCATGGATTCGTGCACTGGTGGGGTTCCTCGGCCTGGCCTGTGGGGGTCAGGCCTAAACTGGCTCTCCGACATCCCCTGAGGGGTCCCAGATTGTGAGAGGGCACAGGCGAGGCTGAGGGACCCCACCAGTGCACGATCAGGGCCAGGGAGCAACTTTGGGAGGGCTCCAGGGCATGTCTGGCCTGTCTCTCTCAGTCCCCATTGGCCAGACCCCAGCAGCAAGCTAATCTACAGGTTGGAACATCTGCCCCCTGGTGGTCAGTGCACATCATAGCGACTGGTTGAATGGTCAATGAACAGTTGGACACTTAGCATATTAGGCTTTTATTATGTAGGATTAGAGGCCTGGTGCATGAATTCATGCATGGGTGGGGTCCATCAGGTTGGCCTGCGGGGATTGGGCCCCAGCTTGCACCCCCAGCCTCGCAGCCACGTAGCCCCATCTGGCACCCTGCCTTGGCCTGGCACCGCCCTCTCACCTGCTCCACCATCCCATCTGCGGGGTGATTGAATGGGGCTGGGCCCCCCACCTGGCTCCCTGAACACTTGGGAGCTGGGCGGCAGCCCTGTTCTCCGCTACCGCTGCTGGTCACCATCTGTGGGGCAGTTGGTAGGGCGACTGGGCCCTTGCTCGTGCCCACCTTGGCCTGGCACTACCTGCTCCACCATCCCGCTGCAGTCTCGCTCTCATCAGGGCTCAACAGGGCCAGCAGCGCCTCCACTGCTGCCCGCTGCCAGTGCTGCATCACTGACACCTTCCGTGTTCTGCACTGACCCCTGCTGGTCAGTGCATGTCATAGTGAGCGGTCAAACTCCCGGTCAAACACTTTGCGCATTAGACTTTTATTATATAGGATTATATTGTGGCCACAGATCATACTTTATATGATGATGGTGTGACTTGTTTTATATCTTGATGAATATATCATGTGCATTTGAAAAGCATGTATGTCATCCAGGTTTGGGATGTAATATTCTACAAATATCAGTTAGGTCAAAAGTAGTTGAAAGTAGTGTTCAAATCATCCATGTCTTTACTGATTTTAAAAATTAAATTGTTTTATTAATAGTGAATGGAGGGTGTTGATATCTGCAACAATGATTGTGTAATTATCTGTTTCTCTTTTTAATTCTGTTGATATTTGCTTCACATACTTGAAGAACGGCTGTTAGATGCAGACACATTGATGGATTGTTTTGTTGTGATGATGATTTTATACTTTTAGCGTTGTGAAATATCCCTCCTTCTCTCTGTCAGTACGACACTCTGGAAATCTATTTTATCTGACATCAGTCCAGTCTGGTTTTACCTACTATTTTCAAGACATATATTTTTACACTTACTTATTTGACTATCTTCGTCTTTTTTTTTTTTTTTAAGTTTTTATTGACTTCAGAGAGAGGAAGAGAGAGGGGAGAGGGAGATCTAGAAACATCAGTGATGAAAGAGAATCATTGATTGGCTGTCTCCTGCATGCCCTCTACTGGGGATGGAGCCTGCAACCCTGGGCATGTGCCCTGAATGGGAACCAAATGGTGACCTCCTGGTTCTTAGGTTGGTGCTCAGGCACTGAGCGACGCGGGCCACACGCAGCCTATCTACATCGTTATATTTGAAAATGTGCCTCCCTGCTCTGCAGCATGGAGGGGTGTACAGATTTTTGTTTTTTGTTTCTTTGACCCATTTTGTGACCTCTGTCTTTTTAGATTATTTAGCCAATGAACATTTCATGTATTTTTTTGTATAATTGGATTTCAGGTCTATCATGTTATTACTTGTTTTCTATTTGTCCCCATGTTTTTTGCTTATCTTCACATTTTTTAGTGCTTTCTCTAAACATTACAATATACATCCTTAACTTACCCCAGTCCACTTAGTGATAATATTGTATCATGTAAAATGTAGAAACTTTGCAACTGCATAAATTTGTTAACCTCTCCCTTTTATGCTATAATTATTATATGTATTGCATCAGCACTATAAATCCATTCAGAAGATGCTGTAATTTTCACTTAAATAGTGTAAGTATTTAAAAAAAAACGTTTTCGTTAATTTTTAGAGAGACAAAGGGAGAGGAATAGAGAGATAGAAACATCAATGAGAGAGAAACTTCACCAATTGGCTGGCTGCCTCCTGCACACTCCCTGCTGGGGATCGAGCCCGAAACCGGGTCACGTACCCCGAAGGGGAATCAAAACCCCGAACTCCTGGTTCATGGATCGACAGCCAACCACTGAGCAACACCAGCTAGGCATATAAATAGTTTTTAATTAAGAAAGTGCTTTTTACATTTCTCAAAATATTTCATACAGTCACCACTTCCAATAGTTTCTACTTCTCCCCCAGCATATCCGAATTGCCATGTGGTGTTATTTGCCTTCAGAATGAAGACTTCCTTTACCATTTCTTAGAGCAGATCTGCTGTCAGTGAATTATCAGTTATCTTTTATCTGAAATTGTCTTTATTTTGTCTTAATTCTGAAAGGATGTAGAATGATGAGTTGACATACTTAAAACATTTTTTTATTTAGAACTGTAAAGACGTTGCTCTAGTGTATTCCTGCCTCGTAGAGCGGTAACCTAGAGGTCATTTGAATGGTTGTTCTGTATGTAATGTTTTTCTCTGGTTGCTTTGAAGATTTTTCTCTTTCCCTTTGATTTAGAACTGCGTGATTATTAGTGCCAGGGTGTGATTTTCTTTGTAGTTTTTTTCTTTTTGAGAAAATCTCTCTGATTTTCTTACCTGTCATTTATGTATTTCATCAACTTTGGGGAATTTTTGGCCATTACTTTTTCAAATTACTTTATCCTACTCTCTCTTCCTCATTCCGTAATTATACGTATGGTAGGTTTATTGGTATTGTCTCACAGGTTCCTGAGGCTCTGTTAATTTTTCTAATCTTTTTTCTTTTTTGTTTTTAAAATATATTTTTATTTATTTCAGAGAGGAAGAGAGAGGGAGAGAGAGAAAGAAATATCAATAATAAGAGAGAATCTATTGATTGGCTGCCCCCTGCATGCCCCACCGTGGGGATCAAGCCTGTAACCCAGGCATATGCCCTGACGGGGAATCGAACCATGACCTCCTGGTTCATAGGTGGATGCTCAACCACTGAGCCACTCCGTGGGGTTCTACTCTTTTTCCTTGATGTTTCTCAGATTGGATGGTTTCTGTTGGCCTCACTTTAGCTCACCATGTCTTTTCTCTGTCATACCCATTACGCTGTTAAGCATACATAAGGAATTTTTTATTTCAAATATTGCATTGAATGCTCTGGAATTTCCATTTGATTCTTTTTTAGAGTTTCTCTTTATCTGCTGACAATTTCCTATCTTTACATGGGATAGAGAGTGTATCTTCATTTTTTCTCTTGTTTTAAATCCCTGTCTTATTTTTTTCAACATTTAGATCATTTTGGACTTGGTCTCCATCTTTTTCTTTCTTTCTTTCCCTCTCCTAAGGATTGGTCACATTTTCTTGTTTCTTCTGTGTTGCGTAAGTCTGGATTGCATCCTGGACGCTGTGAATGTCATCTGGATAAAGTTATATTTCTCTGAAGAATGTTTATTTTATTTTTTAAAAGCAGGTTATTAACTTGATTGGACTCAAACTGAAAACTTTTCCTTTTGAAATAGCTCAAACCTTAGCTCAGTTCTTTATCCTTAGCTTAGCTGCTCTGCATCCACCTCTCCCATTTTTGGTTCAGGGGCCACCTGGAGGATTTGGTCTTCTCTGGTTCATCTTTCTCAGCATTACCTCATCACTCTGCTGGGACCCTGGTTGCCCTGAACCCTGTACTTTTGTTCTCCAGGTTAGAAAAATAGTGGTGTTTTGTTTTTTTTTTTTTCCAGAGATTTAGCCACTTCTGTGGTGACAATTTTGAATTGCCCTCAGGCTAAAAACTATAAAAATGGGAGTTTCATCTGCTGCCATTTCCCCCCTTCTAAACGTTGACTTCCTAGAGGCAGCCTGCTTTTGTTCATCCTCCAGTAAACAAAAGCCTTGTTTTGTGTTTTTTATTCAGATTCTTACTGCTGTCTGTGGAGGGTTGGGTCTAGGGGAAGCTTACTTGGCTGGGCTAGGAGAAAAAACTCCCCTTTTATTAAGGCTCATTGCATTTTATTTTTAGACAACCCATGGGACATATACTCTTCTTTTTAAATTTTTTATTTAAAATATATTTTTATTTTAAAGAGAAAGGAAGAGAGAGGGAGAAACATGGATGACAGAGAAACATCCATTGGCTGCCTCCAGCACGCCCCCTACTGGGGATAGAGCCCACAACCTGGACATGAGCCCTGACAGGGAGTTCACTGGCACCTTTCAGTGCATGGGATGATGGTGCTCAATCAGCTGGGCCACAGCAGCCAGGGTGACATATGCTTTTTCTTAAAGATAATTCTTAAGCTCCAAATAAATCGAGGTAAAAATAGATGAAGAGCTCCGGATGACATCAATACCATTTGTTAGGTCCTGCCCACTTTTAATTTTTTAAGAAAGATACTAAATACACATTTCGTTTCAAAACTTATAAAATGTTTTATTGCCTAGTAAATTTATTTAATGAATAACATCATAACAATGTTATAACATTTTACATATTAAAAAAAAAAAATATATATATATATATATATATATATATATATATATATATATATATAAAAGGCTAATATGCAGAGTGTCCCCACAGGAGTTTGACCAGGAGACCCGGACTCCTCTCGCTCCCTATGACATGTGCAGACCACCAGGGGGTGGCACAGAAAAAAGGAAGGCCCTGGCCAGCAGTGGGAAGGCCCTGATCGGCCCTGATTGCGGGCCAGGCCTAGGGACCCTACCTGTGCACAAATTTTGTGCACCGAGCCTCTAGTGGTTTATAAAAATCTAGTTTTTGGTACTTATATACCTGTAAATATATATGTATATTCACCATATGGGTGTATTTTCTGTTTCCGTATTGTTGGTCAGTATAAGTTGCTATTCCAGTCACTATGTTTGCGCATGAGTATTTGCTGGCCTATCTGAGAGGAGAGGAAATCTCTTCCCCACTTCTCACTTAATTGATTTGTTGGGTGAATCGACGTTTCCCTGCCTTCCGCAACGCTGGCTGCACAAGGAGGCTGCCCTTTCCTTCCACTTCTCCTTTTTGGGATGCACACTTTCCAGGAGCTAACTGTATATGTTCCCAAACCTGCTCATGCCGGTGGCTGTGGTTTAGCCGCGTGGAGTACTCACCCATGGCACAGGAGCGAAAAAACAGAGAGGGTGGTTGTTTCCAGAAAAACAGCAAAAGCGAAGTTGAAGGGTCACTAGAAAATAAGGTTACGGGCCAGGCAGCGCCCGACAATCTGAGAAAAAGGTTCTAAACGAGAGAGAGATTCTATTTTCATACTTCAGACCTTTAAGTTTGGGCTGCACCTCAAAGTGAAGAATGCGAAGTATGCGGGAGTGGTTTGCGGGAGGAAGATGTCACAGGACTTTAATCAGGGATCAGGCTGGGAGAAAGCCCCTGGTCCTGCCTCATGAGATTGCTGAGTGAATGCACACGTCATAGTGTAACTATAACCAAATCTTTATCATAGACTTAGGCCATTTTCTGCACTTAACTGATCTTTCAATGACCGGATCCGATTGTCCAAATGCTGATCCCAAAAGCATGAGAAAAGTGGACTTTAACTGTGTTTCCTCAAGACAGCTTCCTACAGATGTAATCACTGTATTTTTGGGGGTTATTGATACGTATCCCCTAGTTACCCACGAGGGAGATGGTATCGATTTGCGTTTCCACATAGGACTGTTTCTCATGGTTTAAACGTGAGCAGGGAGGCTGCTGTCTTCTCTCCAGCGGACCGGCAGTCTCATGGAGGCCGGAGGGCCTGCGCCGTGAGGAACCTGGGGTTGTCCTTCGCAGCAGTCACAGGGGATTGAATTCCTTTTCGACGAATGCTGTGTTTTTTTTTTTCAAATCCTACCCTCAGAATGTGACGAAAGCACTGGGATTGTTTGTCGAACACGTCCCAAATTCCATGAATCACTTTATAACATTGCGATGGCCACAGCCTTTTAATGCTATAAGCTACCACAGGGACCAGGAATTACGAAACCCTGCCTTTGAAAAATGGAGCCCAGGGAGAAGGGACTTCGTTTAAGTCCTGAAGCTTAGTGGTTATCTCAGCTGAGCTGAGAGCTGAAGTGTTTGTCCTGCCTCGGGTCTAATCCAGCTCTTTGAAATGCATCACGTTGCTTCTGATGGCGCAAACTCACCGTGGAGCCTGGGAGTCCCGGGGGGCGGTGTGCGGTGTTGTCAGATAATAATGTGAGCTAACATTTATTGAATGCTTAAATGGTCAGATACTGTTTTCAGTGCGTTAGCCGGATCAGATTATCTTGTTATCCCACGCACCCTTCCTAATGACTCTCGGCGGTCCCATGTGATAGATAAGGAAACTGAGCGGGGAGACGAGCCCGAGGTTTCAGAGTTTTCACAGCCGGCGGGCGCTGGAGTGGGATTTGCCCGCAGCCTCGCTAAATTACCTCTAAATGGAAGGCAAATGACACTCGTTAGACGCCTGCTCTGAGCCTGGCATTTGGAGATATTTTACATACTTAAGAAGATTAATCTGCTCAATCCCACTTTCAATTGGAAAAGTAAATATCAGGTAACCTCAGTGACTTGCCGAAGGACACCGCCAGTGGGTGAGCAAAGCCAGAAATCAAACCCAGACGTGAGTCCCTGCAGACCCCGCGGCTTTGTTAGAGGACCACGTGGCTGCATCGCAGGGCCAGGGGCTCCCCGTGGCCTTAGCTGCCCAGCGGAACTGCCCCCAACGTTGCAGACCCTCCTCTGGAGCTCCTGAGTTAACGGGGCCGGGTGAGCGGGGGCAGAGGGGTATTTAAAAGCTCCCAGAGGAGCCTGCTATGTGACCACAATGCCCCTAACTGCCCAGGATTTTGGTTCTACCATAGATGTCATTTCTTTGTCCAAACACGGGACCAGGGATAAATCACACCTAACGGCATGGTGCAGCTGCGTATTCGTGTCCTAGGGCTGCCATGACCAATGACCACCAACGGGGGGGCTTCACACACCAGAAATGGGACCCCTGCCCGCACGGAGGGAGGCCAGGAGCCTGAAGGCGGCAGCAGGACCACGGCCGCAGGGCTCCGTCAGGCCCCTCCGGCGCCTCATGGTGGCAGTAGCGCTCGCGGGCTGGGCTGGCGGTCGGGTGGCTCCAATCTCTGTCTCCATCATCACGTCTTTTCCTGTGTGTATATTTCTGTGTCTGTCTCCTGGTGAAGTCATGGAACATATGTTGTTCTGGCTCCTGGTTGCCGGCACGGAGCTCCTAAAACCTTTGGAATTTCCTAAGAGATAAAAAGCACTAGAAGCATCTTTTGTTGTAATAGATGGCCTTTGACCTTGTCCCTGACACAGGGCTCCTAAAACCCTTGGAATTTCCTGAGCGATAGGAGTGTCTTTGTTCTAAGGGGGTGACTCCGGGTGGGACCCTGAGTGGGGCTGGTTTACCAGCCTGGAAGCTCTCCAAAGCCGTCCGTTGGAATTTTTATGGAGGCTCCCTCACGTAGGCACGGGCTGCCCGGCTCCGTGGGAACGGGCGCCTTGCTCAGGGCCTCTTCATCTCGCCTGTTCATCTGTATCCTTTTGTGTGCAACACGCTGGTAAGGGCGAGGAAGTGAGCTATTCCAGCAACTCATTGACTCCAGGGAGGGCCTCGAGACCCTCCCACTGAAGTCAAGTCACGCAAACGTTGTGGGTGACAGGGATGGGCATCTGAAGTGGGGGCACCCTCGTGGAACTTAGCCCTTCACCCGTGGGGTCCGCGCTACCTCCTCTGAGTGTCCGAATGGAAGGGAGTTGCAGACACTCGGCTGGGGTCTCAGAGGACTGCTTGGTGGGGGAGGAAAAGCCCCCCCGCCTGGTGGCATGAGGCTAGAAGTCGGGTGAGAGTGGAGGGGAACTGTGCGGGAGGAGAAGTAAGTTTTTCCTGCCCACACGTGGGAATGAGGTCACGTTAGATATGACCTCATGTTGAACAAGCCCATCGGCAGAGACCCTATTGCCATGGAAGGTCACATTCTGAGGTTCCAGACAGACACGGACTTGGGGGAAACACTATTTCTTCTACCCAGTACAGGCAGAAAATTCAATATTACATTCGTAAGGATGCATGAGTCTCCAGGCATGGAAGAAAGGAAACTCTATGGCTTCTGGATTTATTTTTAAAATATGTATTTTTAAATGCCTTAAGAACAACCCCCCTCCCCGCCCCAAAACCACCAAGTCTTAGTAGGTATATCACTACATTATGTGGGATGTCCCAAGAAATGGATCCATACTTTAACAGCTGATCACTCAATATTTGAACTGTATGTTAGTAAACACTGACTTTATCATCAGTCAAAGCGTGTATACCCTTTTGGGGGACACCCTGCAGAAAGATCTGTCCACGCCACACCCTCTTAACCCAGGGTCTCTGTGGCATGTTCAGGGGCACAGGGATGCCAGAGGCTCAGCGGGTTTGCCCCAGTTGTGTGTGACGTGCACAGAGACCTGTGGACAAGGCGGGTTGTCCCCCACTGGGACTTTTGAAGGAAAACCAGCGCTGATGTCCCTCTGTGCGAGCTGGTGGAGGAAATTTACATGTAGCACCCCGAAAGGACCAAGGAGCCCCCCAAATATGACGCATGAGACGACATGCATCAAAGCAACCAAAATTGGGAGTTTTTGTTTGGGGACCATTATTTTATTCACACATTCCCTTTCCTTTTCTATAATGAAACCTTGATAATACTTTGAAAATACAGTCATTGAAACACTGACCATCTAATTCCCTAAGGGACATTTAGAGGTCAAATTGTATATTATCCCCCCCACCCCGAAATACATACCTGCGACCCATAACACCCCTGTTTCCTTATACTCTCCGTTTCTGTGGAGAAGACCAGCTCCCCAATTATTTCCATCTTGGGCTGATCTTGCTAGTCAGGCTGTTTAACACGTGGCAGAAATCATAGTTTTTATTTCAGAAATGACAGGCTTTGTTTGTAAGAAGTGGTGAATTTCCCTCTGTGATTATCTCAGGTGCCCCCCCCATCCAGCCCCCCAGCCCGCATCATGAACACCATCAAAAGCCCTTTCCAGAGCCTCTTATTTGTGATGCTTCTCGTCGCCCCGGGCACGGTGATTGCAGATTGGTAATTTACCCAGGGTAAACTTAATAATGGGCACAGCGTCCATGGACTAGCGTAAAAAGCAAGAACCCTGTGAGTCTTTAGAAAATCTCAATAGCAATATTTAGGTGATTTCTTAAATAATAAACCTCCATTTCCACTTGGAGAACAATCCTTTCCATCTCAATTTAGCCTTCCTTAACAAGTTTACCCTTGCATCTAACTCGTGTTGGCAGAGTTCTTAGGCAAAAACTCAAGGAGAGTCAAGAGTTCGTTCCTTAGTAAGTGCCACAGAGCAAATCCTTAACGACTCAGGAGGTGATGCTGCTGCGAACACCTAACCAGGGGGGTGCTAGCCATACGACGCCACAGACCCCGAGGACTGGGCCACGGGCTGGCTGGCAGGGGGTGTGAGGGCTGTTTGCACTGGGAGGATGGGACGCTCTTGTCATCCACCGCGGGTCTCTTCTTGATATCATCCAGCTGTATTTAATGAACATTCTTTTTAAAAATTAAATGTATTGGGATGACATTGGTTGATAGGATCATGAAGGTTTCAGGTATGGATTTCTCTGTTGCAAGTTGTGTACATCGCACTGTGTGCCCACCACCCAAAGTCACATCATCTTCTGGCACCACAGACGAGGCCCACTGACCCCCACTCCACCTCCGCCACCCCCTTCCCTCTGGCAACCACCACACTGCTGTTTGCGTCCACAAGTTTAACAAGCACGGGTAAGAGGAACCATAAATCCCTCCTAAGCCACAATAATTGTGGAGTTTCAGAGTTAGGCAGAAAGGGTGCGTGACATATTCTCAGTAGCAGGGAGGTTGTTTTTTCCCCCTGATGGTTCGCAACCCATTTACAAGTTGGGTACCTGCCAGAGCGGGTCATAACTGTCTTTTCTTGATGCCCAGAGAATCAAGCGGACACAGGTTCCTATAAACACAAATTGTAGGGGAAAGGAAAGGCGTCATTGAGAGCAGATGGCTTTCTCTTTGGTGAGGCCCCATTGTTCTCGGTGTTTATCGCTGGTTGGAGTCATTGCCCTCTTGGTCCCATCGCCCTTGAGTAGATGCATTGACCGCAGGGGGTCATGCGTGGGCCACCCTGGCACCGACCTTGGATTAAGTCATGGCATCCGAGCATCTTTGAAGACAGGGCCAGGTTTCAGGCACAGGCCCTGGCCCTGGCCGAGTAGCTGCTCGGTCATAGTTCCCGACCCAGTGACAAAGAGACCTGGTCTCCCGTATCAGGGGATAGAAAAATGCCCTTCTAGAGCCTTCCAGGGAGTCTGAGAAGCGAAGGCGAGCTGGTTTCTCACTATATTCTTTTCTTCCCTGGTCAGTGTTTGTGGCCGTGGCTTTTCATGGCTGTGCCAAGAGTAGCCGCCCAACTCTGGTGGAGGCTGGTGCCCTGGCCAGGCCCCTGGTGACTGAAGGAAGGTGTGGCCTCCTTCGCATCTAAGCATCATCCACTCCACGGGTCATGGCTCGGCTTCCCTCGGCAACCCCAGTTTTGGTCTCCGCTGCCATTTCCCTGTAGAGATGAGCTGTCACCCGAGGGGAAGAGGGGAGGGTGACGCCCTGCAGCTCCTGGACCATCAGCTGTGCGCAAGTCACCCCAGGACCTTCCCCTGGAGGATGACAAAGCATTTTGCAAATATTTGTTGGCAACTCAAACATGGTAGAGAGACGGAGACACAGGGAAATGGGTTGGCCGTGGCCTGGAGTAATTGAGCAACGAGGCCAGTGGGAAAATGAATGTCAGTGGCTCTCTGTTCTGAACTTTCAGCACCGCCCTGGACCGCGGCGCGGGGAGGGAACCCGACAGGCCGCTCACCAATCCCGGGTGGCGGCGTAGGACCTACGGTCCATGACCCCTGGCAAGTAGACATATTCATTACACCAAAGGCTGGAGGGAACCGCAGAATGGGATACATACTTAAGGAACTATGCGCACAACTCGGTTTATTTTTCTTATCTGATTTTTTTTTCTGGTGCAATATGAGTCCTGTTGAATACTTGGCAGTCGCCTTTCCATACTTGAGTTGTTTGTCATTTCTGGGGCTGCTGATGCTGTTATGATTTCCCTTTTGGGAGGAATTTACAGGCACATGTTGACCCAGTTGAATGGGAACAGGGAGCAGCATGCGTCTCCTGGACGGGGACCGTCACAGCCCCACTGATGAGTTTGCTCCACTTCTTGCCGGTGCCACGGGCACGGGCTGCTGGGCATGGTCAGGCTGCCTGCTCCGTGCTCCAAAACTCCTGTTTTGAAAGCCCAGACCCTCTCCCAGCCTGGCCTTGAGATGAACCTGCCTCTTCTTTCAATCCCGTCTGCGAGTTGCAGTCGGAGCCTGCGCTCTATTGTTGGAGCTTCGGAGAGTGGCTCTCCATGGCAGCTGTTGCTAGGTAAGGCGCGATTGCCACAGAGACCAGCCTGGGAGAGGGCGGCAGGTCTCCTGGCAGAGGGCAGGGGTATCGGAGGGGGCAGGCCACGTGAAGAAGCCGTGCTCCACCCTGCTCCTGCCACTGCCTTCTCCTGTTCTTCCAGAGTCCCCACTCAGTGCCTGTCCCCCAGAGACCTAGTCAGGGCCTCATTCCCACAGAGCCATCCATCCACTTATTCACCCCCTTCTCCAGGCACCTCCCACCCTCTGGAAGTGGGGCTATGGAGATAACATGGTGGGGCCCTGCCTCCCAGGAACTCAGAGTCCTGTAGGAGGTGAACCACAGCCCCACGGGGTAGCTGGTGCCTTTATGGTCACTGTGGATGCTGCCAGCTCCTTGCCCCATCCCTCCAGTCCACCCCAGCGGTCACCTGCTGGGCAGAGCAATGGCCTCCTGGTTCCTTCTATGTTGGGACTTTTTCTGGCCATGGGAGCTAACACCCCACCTGCACTCGATGGGGACAATTCTTAAAAGTGTTTAAAATGGTAAATGAGTCCATGTCACCATAATAAAAGAAGATGGAAGGCATGGGGGTGACAGAGAGGAGGCGGCCGGGCCCTCTTGGAGGATGTGAGGAGTACGGCCCCCGACCCACAGCCTGGGCCACGTCCTCAGCCTGGGCCACTGATCCCTAGCAAACCGGCTCTGATGGCTCAGCGTGAAGGGGCTCCCACCTTGCGGAATTGCTGTCCAGAGTGAGCGATGCGCGGTGAAGTGCTGGCCTAGCGTGAGGCACCTAGCAGTTTTAGAGAGCGCGTCTGTGCTCAGCCCCATTCCTGACACTCCAGCTCCGTCTCTGTGCCCGTGATCTCAAAGGCATCTCTCAGGCCACACCCCCTCCATCCTGTGCGCCAGGCCTTCCCAGGGAGGCGGCCGACCCTCAGCCCCGCAAGGCCACGGCCCTTCGCCCAGTGTGCTGTCGCCTGTGTGCTGGCTCATGGGGACAGAAGGGCAGTTTCTGAATTAAAAGCAATGCTTTAAACTGAAAGGAAAACCTAGTAAAGAAATGAAAATAACGCTAGATTGTTGACCAGGGTGGTTTCGATTCCTTGTTTTTCTGCAGATGCCTGTATCCCCTCTAATTCCCTCCCCGGCACAGCCCTGGTCCCCTGGGACTGGCAGTAAGTTGTACAGAAGCTGCTGTTTGGAAGACAGTGAGCACGATTGCCGATATGTTACAAAGACTTTCTCTGTACTTTCCCTATGCTTTTTGCCTACGTGCATTATTTTCAGCAAACCTATGTTGTAAGATAGGAGTCAGGAGTTCTGAGGCCAAGTCCATCCCATGGCTTGTTCTTGTAAATAAAGTTTTATTGGCACATAGCCAAGCCCATTCATTTGTACGCTGCTCAGAGCGGCATGACAGGGACCAGCCATTGCGACAGAGGCATGTGACCTACAGAGCCAAAAATATTTACTATCTGACCCTTCACAGAAGACTTGGCCAACATCCTGTTGCAAGAGATGCTGAAATGCTTAATTCTTTGAGGGGTACGTAATTAGATTTGTCTTTTACTCCAACGAGCCAAGAGACGGAAAACTTATTTACTCCAGCATGCCTGTATCGGTCATGAAGCATTGTCTCATGGAGGAATGACAATATTTAATGAGCACCAATTAGCATATTAGTGACATCTAAGAGCCCATCGAAAAAGGGGGTGAAACAGTCCGTCAGCTTCCTCCTGACCTACTCGCTGGGCTGGAGGCAGCACCTGAAGTAATCACATCCAAGACTGGTGGTTTTATCTGCATCCCTAAAAGTGTATTTGTAAACGTGTACTTTTTTTGTTTTGTTTTGTTTTTTGGGGGGATCTTTTTGTTTGGAAATTCTTCCTAAATTCAAACATAGAGGTATAATCAATTCTGCAGCTTTTGCCTTGTTTTTATGTAATTCTACCCAAAATGACATCAGGAATTTGGAAAATCCAAATGTAACTTCCTCTGGACATTCAGGACTGGAGAGATTCAGATGGCCCCCTCTCCACACCCTGTGGTTCTCTGTGAAAACCTCTCCTGATTTCCGATCTGTTAGACCCAGGTTTCTCAACTGCACACGGCACTCCTGGCGTTTGGGGTCAGACCCTGGTGTGTTGGGGTCAAGCGGGCTGTCCTGTGAGGTGTAGGGTGTCAGCAGCATCTCTGACCTCCACCCACTAGATGTCAGTAGCAAGCACTGCCTTCCCCACCTCCGTCTGTCAGGACAACCCAGACTGGCCCAGACATTGCCAAACGTCCCACAGGAGGACAAGTCGCCCTGCTCTGGGGACACAGCATTATCCTGGGAGGAGCAATGCGGATGCTTTCTCCAGGTGAGAGGGTGGCATTGCACCTGAGCACCGGTGACCCGCTGGCTGCCAGCTGAACAGCTGGCATGCCTAACCTCTTCCCAGAGAACTAATCAGGAAATGACTTTCCGAAACGTTGTTTCCCTCGGAGTGCCATTTTATGCAATTTTCCAACAGCGAGACAACAGCTCTTCTGGTTAAAAATAAAGAAATCCGTCCCCCCTCGCAATCAGCGGAATCATGGTTTTGACTAATCTTTGTCATCAGAAGCGAATTTGCTTTAAGAGTAATAATAGCAACAATGTGCCTGTTACGAAAGAGTGTGCTTTTATCGTTTTATTTGCCTGATTATGTAAATTCCAGATCCAGGTGGGGAGGGAGCCATGGGACCCAGGAAGGGCCTTCGCTGGGATACAGCCAGCACAGACCCGCCCGTGCAGGGAGCCATCTTCCCCAGTTCGGCTGCCCCATCAGGTGGTTTGGATCCAATACGTTGGGAAGAGGACAGAGGCGCGCCGCTGTCCCGCTGTCATCATCCCACCCTCTGTGATGTCGAGCTCCAGTGAGTGTCCTCCCTCAGGCTCCGGACAGGAGACACCTGAACCCAGGCAGGATTCCCCTCCATCCTCTTCACTCCCATCACAGCCCTTCGCCACGACCCAGCGGCCTCTGCGGCCCCAGCTCAGGGACCCGGCTGTTCTTCCCTCCTCCTGGGAAGACAGGCTGTCCCTGGCCCCCCGTGTCAGCTGGAAGGGTGTCTGTGGATTCTCAACCTCTGCTCTCTCTGGGCCTCAGTGTGTCACCCCCCAAGGGAGACGGCTGACCCTGAGTGCTGGGTGCGGTGCACACGGGTCCCTTTCCCTGAGGCTGCTGCTCTGTGTGCCTCGAGGGTGAGCTCCAGGGCCAGGTCCAGGGCAGAGAAGGTGTGCTGCTTGGTGTCACTCCTGGGGGTTCCGGAGGAGGGACATTGGGAATGCACGTGGCTGCGTTACTGGTGCAAGTGACTGCTTTCAGCGTGGACTTCCCTGTCCCAAATGCTCTGCAAATCTCTCTTCTCTGACTCAGTCTCTGGGTTCCAGGGGATGCGGCACCTGCTCAGAATAGAGGGTCCAATGCATAGCCAGGGCGGCTTGGGTGCAGGCAGGCTGGGCGCAGCTGGGCGTGTGCGTCTCCACGCTGCTCCTGTCCGGCTATGGAGGCGGTTACATCATATCTCCGTCCTCCGCTTCCTCCCTGTGACACGGGAACATGCTCTCGCAGAGAGCTGTGCCGGGACACCCACCACAGGGACATCTCTGCCTCGCTGAACGCGTTCCAACCTCATTTCTTAATAAATACTGCGCGCTTCTAGGTCAGCAAGCAAACTGAGTGATCTTTGTGGGGTTTCACCTAAAGCTGCTGGGATTCTTGACTATAAATGAGCATTTTCTGCCTAATAGCCATAGCTCCCAGCACTCTATGTCTATGAACTCCTTTAGTTCTTCAAAATGAAGATTAAAATGTCACTATCAGCTCCATTTTACAGATGAGGAAACTGAGGCGCAGAGAGGTTAAGCAGTTGCTAAGGGTCAGGCAGCTTTTAAGCGTCAGAACCTGGAGCCGGACGCAGACCGTCTGGCTCAGGGGCCTCTGCACCCAGGCACAGCCATGGCGGGTTTGCATCTCAGGCCTCACCTCGTGTGCACAGTGGCTGAGAGTTTACTTTGTTGTAACTCCTCCCGTTTTGAACCACCTTTCTATCCAGTGGCAGAGGACAGTTCAGGACTGAGTGACATCAGAGCAGGGGCTCTGTATGTATTGGCGCTACTTCACAATATCTCAGTTCAGCTTTGGTTCTCCCCGATCTGACATGAAATCTCTCGCGTAGGTTCCTTCTCTGCTCCTCCTTCTCTTCCTGGGTGCCTCATGTGCCTCACCCTAGAGTTCTCATCCTTCACTGCTTTTCACTACTTGTCCCCCAAAAAAGAAAGCCTTCATCCTTCCCTCTCTGGTCTCTTTGGCAACTTCCACTGTCCCTCACGTAGCTGAAGGAACTAGAAGTGATTCCCACGAAGTCACTGTGGGCTTGGGTGTCGGGGGATGCCAAGGCCTGTGTTTAGCGCAGGTCTCAGCTAGTTGACCCTCCCTGCTGCTAGAAAACGTTTAATTTGGTGAAAAATAGCATTTCGCCAAAGACAATTTTCTTTGCTATGGTTGAAAACCACATGTTCCCCAGCCAAATTACCATGAAGGCAAACCAAAGAGATCCCACTTTGCTGCAAAGTTGACATGAGGATGCAATTTTGAAGTCCGGAGGAGTGTTTTATAGAACGTTTGAAAAAATTTCTGACAGGAAATGGCATAGGCACGGAGGAAAATCTGTGAAAACCCGAACTAAATGGCTAGAGAAATCAGGAGATCAAATCATGGGCCCGAAGCCCAAGGTTGCCCACGGCTGGTGCATAGCTGGGTGTCCTTTCCTCTGTGGAGGTGTTAGAGTTCATGAATTTAAATATGGTTGACCTCATCTCTGCTCAGTTCTCAGAGTATGCCTCTAAAACAGGCCATCATTTTCCAATTGGACAAAGAGCGTCAATAGGTTATTTCTGGTGATGCATGATGGGAAATTCCTCACAAGTCACAGAGCGAAAGCTGGATTCTGAAGTTTTCTCCTCCACAGCCGTAGAGGCAGTCTGGGGCAATTGGAGTCTAGGCTCACTCATCTTTAAGACAGCTCCTCAAGGCTGCTTGCTCCGCAGTAATGAGCAGTGTTCCCGATGCAGGTGTCGGTGGGGAGAAAGCCGGATGGCAAAGCAACAAGATAATTAGGCACAAGTGAATTAATGAAAGAATATATGTCAGTTGTCGTTGCCATCTTCCTCATTTCATTACGCCCAACCCTGTAATGTCTTCTTGTTGCCTTAAATCACTTTTAAGCAGCACCACAACGAGCAAGAAAACAGTAGAAAAGTGAAAGTTAGTGAGGAGACTGTGTACATAGTCCACTAGTTCCACCTGGAAAGTGTTTCATTGGATGAGCTCCATCAGACGCCACTCCAGCGGGATTGTTACCTTGTGTCCATGTGCACGTGTGCATGTGGGCACATGTATGTGCATGTGCACGTGGTTGGTTCACTCTTCCTTTCACACAACTCTATGTCTAATTTGGTGGGTGTGAACAACAGGAGCAGAAAGATTTTCTGCCGAGAGTGAGAGTCCGGGTCCGAGGGCACCTGCCAGTGCTTGATCTTCTCCACCAGGAACAGAAGCCTCGCTTGGGAGTGTCATCAGAGGTGAGTAGGGGGCCTCCCACCTCATTCTGCTAGCCAGGCTATGGGCCCTGGCACAGAGCTTCTGCCCAAGGAGGAAGGGGGCATGCCCTGGCCTTGTTGGCACGAGTAAAAGCCTTTGTCTGCTCATTGACCCTGTATCTGGGAGCCATAAGGACTAACTGTGGCCCTGTGGGAAGCAGTGTGCTTGGATTCGATTAGCATTTATTGAGGGCTTTATTGATCTCCCTGGTGGGCATACAGGGTTTTCAGAGATGGCCAAGGACAACGGAATCCCATGCTATCACCCTTCCTTCTTCTTTTTTGTTTTTATTTATTAATTTTAGAGGGGTGGTAATGGGAAGATAGCAAAACATCGATTTGTTGTTACACTTATTCATGTATTCATTGGTTGCTTCTCATATGTGCCCTGGCTGAGAATCAAACCTGGAACCTTGGCATATTGGGACGACACTCTAACCAGCTGAGCAACCCGGCCAGGTCTTTCCTTCCAACTCAGTTCTGTCCCGTGGACATTTATCAAGGCCTTTGTATCAGGTCATGTGCTGGCTGTTGGGAAATGCCATCAACTAAAACCAGGCCCAACTCTCTGTGCTCTGAAAGGCCCCGCCCGTGATATAGAATGGGGTGTCCGTCAAAGCCGGCGCCTCATTCAGAAATCTGTCCACGAGCCCAGCGAACAACTGCTCTTTGAGGTTTGTGGTGAGCAGAGAGCGGCGGGGAACACAGGCATTGCCTGATGGGTCTTCCTCTGAGTTCGCAGCAGCATCTGGGGAACAGTCTGGCTTCCGTGAAGCAGTGCTAGTGCTCTTTCAGCCCGACCATATTTTTCAATGATTTTTCATTTTTAAATGTTCATCCTTTCACGCATGTGTGTCAGGATGATGCCCCCACCTTTGAGGAAGGGTTGCCAGATTTAGTAAAAACAAAACAAAACAAAACAAAATCCCCCTAGGATGCCTGGTTCAATGTGAATTTCAGGTAAGCCGTGCATACTTGAGGTTACTATAAGGAGGCCCATGCAGCATTTGGGACCTACTCCTCAGACAGGCTTAAGTTTCATTGTGTTTATTCTCTGTGCCATCTTAGCTGAGTATCAAGTGTGTTATCTGGCAACCTTCTCTGAGGGGGACTCCTTAGCCGTGAAAAAGAGCCAGGTGTAGATGAAGAGATACTTGGGTTTTATGGCACAATTTTTTAACTTTGGAAAGACAGGCTGAAATATATAAAATTGAAACTTTTGGTTGAAAACAGTGCAATGCAGAGCTTGCGTGGACAGGACACAGGCTGTAGGGCCAGGTCGACACGGGTTCCATTTCGGGCACCAGGACCCCTGCTGTCCAGTGTGGTGCCCTGGCTCTCTCCTGGCCCCTGGTGGGATCGCCTTTCTCGGCCCGCTGTTAATTAGGTGGCTGCACGCAGTGGGATGCGAGTGGGGGCAACACCAGCCATTTCCTGGTGGTGGCACAGAGAAGCAGGCATCATTGACCCGGCTGTCCCACTTTCTCAGTGACCTACAGTGGACCAGATGGGGCTGCTCCTCAGTCCTTGGTCAGTCCTCTGGGGGATGGATGATGCTGACTCAGCAATGCTCCCAGGCCAGCCTCGAGGGTGTAAGCCACTGAGGGTGGGGATTGCTTTCCTGCAGCAAAACCAAGCTTATCCTGACTAATAATGCCATGTCAGTGTCCTCAGGCCAGCCCCTTACTTTCCATGGTGCTTGATGTCCATATTTGAAAAGATAGGGGTGACATAATCTGTCTTTTCATATACAAATGTTTTATTTTTGAAATGATTTAAGAAGTTGCAGAAATAGCACAGTTTAGGCTCAGACAGACGTACGTAAAGAGCATCTACCATAGTTGGGTTCCCCTGAGGCTCACTCCCGGGGATCAGTGGATACTCGTCCTGTCACAGAGGTTGGCTGTGGACTGTCAGGAAGCTCACCGGGTATTGAGGGACCAAGCCAGCTCAGCGAGCAGCCCTCCTGCCGCCAGAGCCGCTGTGTCGGACTATGTGCACAGGGCCTCCAGGCTACAGAGCGTCTGCTCTTTATTAACTGCAAGTTGACATTTGAGGTTTCTTCTTTCCTTAGGGAACCGGTCCAAGGGGTTATGTAAGTTTTCTCTCTTACACACATTCAACAAAACATGTTAAAACAATACAAAATGTCCACTGAAGCCACAGAGCACTCAAAAAGCAGGGAAGCCCTGCTGTCCACTCCTGACCCGTTTCCGCAGGGGAAGGCTTCTGCTTCCTCTCAGGAGCTTCTGTCCTGCTCTGGGGTTGACCAAGGGCATGTATCTACGCCACATTTTGGCCAGATGAGACTTGCCGATTCTCTCCCTTTTAGAGGCGCTGTGACGGCAGGGACAGCTCGGCAGGGCCCAGCAAGTGTAGGTTCCAGGGACAGACAGCCCTGAGGGTGACGTCACAGTTCAGGGTCTCACTGGACCCACATTCAAGGAAGGACTCACTGGACCCACTTCCTCATTACCTGTCTGTCCGTCTCTGAGTCCTCATCCTTCACAAAGGTTGGGATGTTTTTCTTTCCAAGTCTCCTTTCATTCAGGCACTCTGTGTGTGAGGCTCCTGTCACATGGAAAGGTCTCCTATTTCCTCCCACAAACCAGGTCTCTCACGGGGTCCAGAGGGGCGGAGGGGGTCTCCCCCAACCTCTAATGGCTGATGGCAGAGGCCCTATGGGGAGGGGCTGGCTTCCTTAGCTGCTGTCTATTTTATCAGTCATATCTCACCAGCATGTAAATTATTTCAATATTTAATATTTTGGGTATTTAAAGACAAGGCTGCGACCCTTGTGCAAACAAGGTGGAGTGAGACGAGAGATCAAGGTCAGTTTTACTAGGAGCTGTTGGTTGAAGTGACAACTGAGTCTCTCAGAAGCATCGTTTTGCCATTTAGCTAAATCTCCCACCAGGGATCGATGTGCCTGTTCCCAAGCTTGTGCTGTGCTTAGGAGCCCGTGGAAAGGAGTTTCTTGGCCTCATTTCCATGCGTTGTATACTTTTTTCTGGATATGCTTATTTGATGCCATGTCTAGATTCAGAGCAAGGTCTCTGAGGCTGCCAACGGTTGCCTGTTCTGCTCTTGGATTCATTTCAAGTTGCTGAGAGCAGGAATTTCTGAGGCTGGGGATTTCTACACAGGTAATGAGAGCGAGAGCGGAGCCAGTGGGGACTGGAGACGAGTTGTCTCTGTGAAACCAGCCTTCTGTTTAATGGGATCCAATTAGCATCTGATGGATGCAGGGCATAATAAAAGATGAGCCAATAGGCTATTACGTTGCTCCAGAGAACTTGTTGAGTTATACACTTAGATGTGCCCCACCCTGTCTCCTGACTGGTATTTATAGCAGTCTCACATGCTGAATGGCATTACCCGCCTGTCTTAGTTCAACCTGCTATGACAAAATACCGCAGACTATGGGCTTACAAGCATTTCTTTCTCACAGATCTGGAGGCTGAAAGTACAAGATCAAGGTGCCAACACAGGCAGGTGAGGGCTCTCTTCCTGGCTTGTAGATGGCCACCTTCTTGCTGTGTCCTCACATGGTGGGGAGAGAGAGCTCTGATCTCTTCATCCCCTTACAAGGGTACCATTCCCGTCATGGGCCTCTGCCCTCGTGACCTCATGTCACCTAATCACCATTGGAGGGTTAGGACTTCAATGAATGGATTTAGGTGGGACACAATCAGTCCATAGCTCTTCTATTTCTTTCCCTTTCTCTTTCCACATTCATTGAGCATCTATTTTATGCCTGGCCGGAAGCTAAGGCCCCACACGTTGAGGAGATATGGTTCCTGCCCTCCTAAGCCACACATTCTTATAGAGACAGACAGCAAACCAGTCTTCATGAATCAGTGTGACAAGGGAAGAGCTGGAGGCATGTACTGGTTGTTTGTGCTCTTTCTTGGCACCATGGGATGAGCTCTTGAGTCCTCTAGAAATCAGAGAACTTATAAGGGGCCTCAGCAGAACCGTAGCAGTGTGCAAGGCCATGATTTTCTTTAGTTAAACAAGATTGACCTGTGTTGGGTTTACGGAGAAGTGGCAACTGGGACCAATTAGGTGGGGCTTGGTCATGGTGGACCTCAAATGCTGAACTAAGGGGTTTAGATTTTATCTGGTAGTCAAGGGGGCACCTTGCTGTGGTTTTTTTCTTTTCTTATTTTGTTTTGTAAGTGTAGGAGTAACACATTTTGAGTTCCATCTTAGAAAGAATGCTCTTGTTTGCTCAGCTGCTGAAGGAAGAGACTGGGTTGAAACTTGGCAAGGAGATTCATGTGGTATTAACTGAGGTGAGCAGAGCATGCTGGGGCGCTTCCCACCCTCCCCTCCCCACACCTGCCAACCTATGGGAGAAGTTCTATATTTGATCTGACCAGCTTCTCAGAAGAGACGTGCTCTTCATCTTTGTCCTTAGCACGAGCTTCTTTGGTGGCCATTTAAATCTGTTTTGGCCTATTTTGTTTAGTGAGCATCTTAAATGTACTTCAAATGCTCAGAGGTGCTTATGCTCAGACATGTGTTATATTATGTGAAAGCGGCCAAAGAATGAAGACACTTTATCTGTAAAGGAACAAGATAACAATTACGAAGACTTCTTACCAGAAATTATGCAAGTTGGAGGCAATGGAATGACATTTTAAAGTGCTGAAACAAATACAAACAACCTCGCCAGCCAGAATTGCATAACCAGAGAAAATATATCTCAAAAAATTAAGTTGAAATAGGCACTTTTACAGACAAACAAAACCCGTATGAACCGGTGGCAAGCAGACCTGCTCTCACAACAGATGTTGAAGGAAGTTCTTCAAGCAGAAGGAAGATGGTCTGGATGGAAACTTGGATCCATACACAGTAATGAAGAATGATGGGGACAGTAAATATGTGAGGTGATATAAATTTTTTCTTGCTTTCAAGTTTCTTTACAGATAATTAACTGTCTGAAACAAATAAACAATAAAGAATTATGGGGTTTGTTACATTTGCAGGAATAAAAGTTATGGCAGCAAAAGCGCAGAGGAAAAATTGAAGCCAAAGTAAGTAGAAAGAAGAAAATAAGAAAAGTAACAGTGGAAAAAAACGAAATAAGAATCACAAAAATCCAAAAGCTAGTTCTTTGAACAGATTGATTAATGAAGGTTTAGCAAGACTAATAAAGAAGATAAAAGATACAAATTATTAATAGTAAGAGTTAAAGAGGAGAAATTGCTACAAATCCTACAGACAGTAAAAGCATACAAGCCTATACATTGAGTAACTTTAGGTCATATATTCTACAACCTCAATGAAATGGACATATTTCTTGAAAGATGAAAATAACCAAAATTGATTTAAGAGAAAATAAAACAAAGTAGTTCTCTGTGCCCTGACCGGTTTGGCTCAGTGGATAGATCATTGGCCTATGGACTGAAGGGTCCCAGCTTTGATTCCGGTCAAGGGTATGTACCTTGGTTGTGGGCACATCCCCAGTGGGAGGTGTGCAAGAGGCAGCTGATCCATGTTTCTCTCTCATCGATGTTTCTAACTCTCTATCCCTCTCCCTTCCTCTCTGTAAAAAATCAATAAAATATATTAAAAAATAGTTCTCTGTTACATTAAATGAATTTTTAGTAACTCACTTTCCCACAATAATTCTGAGTTGGATGAATTATGGCAAATATTTAAGTAGTAATTAATATCAAACCTATATAGACTTTTTCAGAAAAATAGAGGAGGGTGGAAAAATGTTTCAACTTGTTTTATAAGGCCAGTGTTAGCCCAACACCAAGCCCAGATGATGTCTTTGTAGGAAAGCTATAGGCCAGTATCCCTCCTGAACTTGGAAGTGAAAATCCTTAACAAAATATGATAAAATAAAACCTGGTAATATTGTAAAGGAGTAATGTATTGTGATCAAGTGGGATTAACCCAGAAATGTAAGACTGCCTTCATATTTTTGAAAAGTAATGTAATTTATTGTATTCACTGAACAAAGAGAAAAACCATATTTGGTGATCTCAACAGTTTCAAAGAAAGTATTTGACAAACTCCAATACTAATTCATGATAATAAAAACAACCTCTCAGTAAACCATGAATAGAAGGGAATTCCTTAGTCTGCAAAAGAATTTTTCTGGAAATCCTGCAGCTAACATCACACTTAATGGCCAAAGATAATGCTTTTCTCTATAAATGAGGAACATGGCTAAGCTGCCCACTCTCATTACTTTTATTCAACATGTTATTGCCAATACAATAAGGACAGTAAGAAGAAATGAAAGGCATGCAGGTAAAAAAAAAAGATGTAATAAAACCATATTTATTCACAGGTGACTTACTGTGTAAGAAGAAAATCCTAAAGAACCCATTTTTAAAAGTTATTAGAATTAATAAGTTAGCTTAGGATTTTAGAATTCCTCTACTATTACTCTGTCATAATACTCTGTAACTAATTTAGAGCAGCATAAGCAAAACTTGAAATAATCAAGGATAAATCCAACAAATGCAAAATGCAAAGATCTGAACACTAAAAATTATAATACATTTCTGAGCAAAATTAAAGTAGACTTAATACATGAAGAGATATACCATGTTTGTGGACTAGGACACTCAGTAATGTTCAGATGTCTGTTATCACCAGATTAATGTATAGTTAAACCCCTCAGTGTGTATGTTGTGTGGAGTTTTCTAGTAGAAAATTTCAGCTGAGTCAAACTCATATGAAGACACAAAGGATCTCGAATAGCCAGAGACTTTTAAATAAGAATAACAGTGTTGGAGGGCTTGAACTGCCTCATTTCAAGACAGGAATCAGGATAGTGTAGTATTGGTTTAAGGACAGACACGTAGATCAATGAAACAGAACAGAGAGTTTGGAAATAGACTAGGCATATGTATTCAATTGAGTTCTAATAAATGCATCAAATTTCAATGGAGAAAGGAAAACCTTTTCAACAAATGGCACTGAAACAACCAGTTATTCATAGGAAAAATATAAACATACTCTTGTCTCATGTCGTATGCAGCAAGTTAACTCCAAGTGGAGCAAAGACCGATACCTCAATTCTGAAAGAATAAAAGTCCTGGAAGAAACAGTGGGAAAATCCTGTGAGCTTGGAGTAGCTGACAGAGATTCTTAAATAGGACATGTATAAACAAATTTAAAAGTTATAAAAATTAATTTTGAACTCATTGAAAGCATAAACTTGCTTTTCAGAATACACAGTTAAGAAAATGAAAGGGCAAGATGAAGAATGGGAGAACATATTTGTCATACAGATGTGACAAAGTCCCGTATCTAGAATATAAAGAACGTAAAAATAGATACTATGGAGACAAATCCCATTAATATTGGGAAAACTTACCAGGAAATTTAAAAAAGGGCTTATTTTGTTGTATGTAAATTATACCTTTAATCCCCCAAATGGATGCAAATATTTCTTTTGATACTTCTGCCTTGCAGGATGGAATCCTGGGGACTGGATTTATCCTCATGCCTGAAACAACCAAAACACTAAAAGATAAAAGCCAGACATGAGATACACAACAATAGTGTATCAAGGCACTGGATATTAAACAACAAAGGAATCAACCCCTCAGAAATGGGAGAGGCTGAGTGACACTAGGATTGCTATAGCTTGCTTACTGCTTTGAGAAGGTTTCTGGGCTGCAGCAAAAGGAAGGGACCCGGAGAATCTGGCTGATGCTGGGTTGAGGGCCAGGAGCTGAGAGTCTGGGAAGACCACAGTGGCAGAAGTTTGCAGGGCAGAGCCTGGGAGGGCAGAGACTATGCATAGCAAATCCAAAGAGCTGCAGACATTCCTCCTGGAGGATTCAGTAGAGCGAGAGCAGCACACACGTGAGGGAATTTCCTGAAGTTGGGGAAAAGGACATGGAGAAAGCAGGCATAAAGGACCAGGAGCAATGTGTGATCCCACCAGCCAGACTGGAGAACTCATACCTCATGCGGTGTCAGCAGAACCCTCAGGAAGGTCTTGCCTCGGTAGTGGGGGATTATTAGGGTGAGCTCTGCTTCAGACCCAGCTAATAAATAATAAAAACAGGACCTGAAAGCATTGACTTTCCCCAAGTAACTTCATGTAATTCTTAATGATCCCAAGACAGCTCAAGAATATTTATAAAGTCTTTAAAAAAATCCAGCATTCAACAAGGTAAAACTCACAATGTCTGGCATCCAACCACAGGTGACCAGACATGCCAGGAGCAGGAAAATATGACCCAACATGAGGAGAACAATCAATCCGTCGATAAAAATGGACTTAGACCGACGCAAGTGTTAGATGTAGCAGACAAGGACACTAGAGTGGTTATTAGAACTGTGTTCTGTATGTTAACAAGTTAGGTAGAGACCTGGAAAATATAAAAACGGCCTAAATTAAATTTATAGAGATGAACACTACAAGGTGTGAGAGGAGAAACACACTATAGTGCATTAACAGGGCATTAGACACTGCAGAAGAAAAGCTTACAGAATTTGAAGACATAGCAATAGAAACTACCCAAAATGAAACACACAGGGGAAAAAAAGAATAAAAAAAGGGAAGTATTATACATGTTTATACATGTCCTATTTAAGAATCTCTGCCAGCTACTCCAAGCTCAGAGTATTAGTGACCTCTGAGAAACCACAGAGGCTTGACAGAAGTGAAATTGAAGTTCTGACATAAGTGAAATGGAACAGGGGAAGGAGGGAGACAGGAAAGGTGTGTCAAGAAAATATGGTCCCAAATTTTCTAAAATTTGTGAAAACTACAGCTCTAAGAAGCTCGGTGAACCCCAGACACAGAGATATGGTAAAAATTACATTAATGTGCATAATTACCATGTTGGTCAAAACCAATAAAAAGAAAGTATTATATGGAACCAGAGGGAAAAAACACATTGTGTATGGAAGAAAAATGATAAGGAAGACAGCAGATTTCTCACTGAAGATGATGTGAGAAGAACAACATCTTTAAAGTGAGGAAGGAAAGTGCTCTCAGCCTGGCACTCTATACCCAGAGGAAATACTTTTCAAATGTGAAGGGGATGTGAGACCCACGGGATCCAAAAGAATTTCTCATCGCCGCTGTGGGAAAGTGAAAGATTGTCTGTCAGGCAGAAGGAAAATGATACCAGATGAAATGGGAATCAGCACAAAGAACATCAGAGAGAGGAACCACATGGGCAAATAGAGCAGATGTTTTCTTATTATTCCCATCTCTTTAAAAGATAGCTGTCTGTTTAAACAAACAAATGTCGCAATGGATTTGGGGGATTATGACGTGTAAGT
>PVJC01009371.1:0-46035 GCA_004026665.1 Murina feae
TGCTGAAAGGTATCCTTTGAGAATGAGGAAGAAGAAAAAGGAAAGTAAAAATTATGAACAACAAATATATATCAACGAGTGAATCTAAGAATCAAGTGAATAAAAAATCTGATGAACAGAATAAACTGGTGAATAGAATAGAACCAGAGGCATAGAAAGGGAGTGGACTGACAATTTTGGGGGGTTAAGGGTGTTGGGGGTGCGTGAAGAGAATGGACAATAATCGTACACCTATGGATGACGACAGGGGGGGGGCAAGGACAGAAGGTGGGGTGGGAACTGGGAGGAGGGGAGCTATGGGAGAAAAAAGAGGAACAACTGTAATAATCTGAACAATAAAGATTAAAAAAATCTTTTAAAAAAAGAGTTCAAGCTGAGTAAATGAATGTATCTAGCACTGTGCTAGGTGCTGAGGTGGGTGTGTGGGGGGCGGGCGATTCAGGAGAAGCAGAATACCTGGTCTGACCTGAGGGCCTTCATCTCCCCACTGGGAAGGGGAAGAAAACAAGAATGTAAGCAGCACGCTGCCAGGAAATGTGGTAGGAATATAGCTCTCAGGACAGACAGTCCACCACTCAGCTTTGGCATGCTTTTCTACTAAGCCCCCCCTGCTGGCTGAGGATGGTCCCACTCGGTGCCCCAAAGAGCCAGACTAAACAGCTGGAATTGGTAGGTAAGATGTACACCCCAAGTCTAAGAAGTTGGAGGAAGGCAGCCACGTTGAGATGAATGCAGATTTCAGAGATCGGGTTAAGGCTTCATGGAGAAGGTTAATTGGTCTAAACATAAAGTACAGTTCACATGCTGGGGTTTGTACTGGATGCTGCCTCATAGCAAAAGCTTAGAGCATGCACAGGGAAGCTGTGAGGCGAGGCTGTGCTGTTGATTGTCTCTAAGCCACCTAGTCATCTCACATGCTGATTTCTCCTTCAAATCAAAGGTTCTTCTTGTGAGGCACTATTTTTCCTGCAGGAGGTGGGTGACCACTGACTCTGTAGAACACAGATTTGGGGACAGTGACTGGTTACAACATGGCTAAGGTTTCTGTCTGCTTAATGGGCTTGAGCAATGACTCTCCCAAGAGAAGCATCTCTGAAAGGGGAGAAAAACCAGTGTGCTGCGGTCACTCTCATTCTGCAGGATCCCCAGGGTACCTAGAGCCTCTTTGTGCCCAGAGTGGGGCTTCATGTGATTCCTACTTTGAAGGACCGAGCATCCTGTTTCACTGTTTACATATAGGTCTTTCTGAGGTGGAATCTGGACAGATGGTACCTTCACTGAGAAAAGGACTATTGTGCTCACTTATTTAGAGGCACATCTCCTAGGAAGGTGGAGAAGAAATTACCTTCCAAGTTTCAGCCTTAGTAGGCTTTTGTAGCTACAGAACCTTGTCAAATAAGGAAGGATGAAGGCTTTTCATTTCAACATAAAAAAGAACAGCGATCTTTGTGCTTCAGCCAGAACCAGCCCTTAGTCAATAGTTCTGTTTTATACTGTGCCTGCTTCCCCAAAGTATAGAGGAAGGCTTGAAATAAAAAAACAAATGTCAAGATTGTTGAGAAAGAAATGAAAACCCAATGTGGAAGGCTTAGCTCAGGACTTACTTTCTTTCCTGCTGTTTGGTGTCCTTGGGGGACTTGTCCGGCTACCCAGCCCTGCTCCCTGCAATGCCCTGTACTTCCTTCTCCTGCTTTCATTTTCTTCTCTGTTATCCTAGCACAAAATTTATGTTTTTGTTTATCTGTTTGTTTATTTTTATTAACTGTTGGGGGGGGCAGTGGAGAGAAACATCAATTTGTTGTTCCACTTCTTTTTTTAAAAATTTATATTTATTATTGAAAATATTACAGATGTCCCCTTTGTTTGTTTTCCCCAATAATCCCCCCATTCCACACCTGCCCCTCCCAGGCCTTCACCACTCTATTGTATGTGTCCATGGGCTATGCATATATGCATATTCATCAGTCTGTTCCATGTTTCTATGTTTTTGGATCTATTTTGCCATCACCTTATTTTGTTCACTAGATTCCACATATGTGTTATATCATGTGATACTTAACCTTCTCTGACTGGGTTATTTCTCTTATCATAATACTCTCCAGGTCTATCTATGCTGTTGCAAGTGTCTTTCTTTTTTATAGCTGCATAGTATTCCATTGTATAAATGTACCACAGCTTTTTTATCCACTCATCTGCTGATGGGCACTTGGGCTATTTTCAAACCTTAGCTATTGTAAATTGTGCTGCTATGATGTTGTTCCACTTCTTTATACATTTATCAGTTGTTGGGTATATGTGCCCTGACCAGAGGTCAAACCCACAACCTTGATATATCAGGTCAATGCTCTGACCAACTGTGCTACCTGGCCAGGGCCAATATTTATGTTTTAAAATAAGGTGCCTGCTGATCTAAAGGAGATATTTCCTGTTGTAGTCTGAGATTAGGTGAGGGCCAGGGAAAGAGAGGTTTTATTGGTAGCATCTTCATGAGAACAATTCTTAGGCACAGGGCTACAACTTATCCTGCTGATCATTAAGGTGATTTGACTTTGATTTATGAAACTGCTACATTCAAACTTTTCTAGTAGGACCAGGGTTTGAATTGAAAAATACTCATTCTCTGCAGTAAAACCTCCCACAACTTCTTTTTACTGGCTCAATTGCTTTTTCTAGAGCAGATGGTAAAGCCAGAGGACATAGGCTGGCCATAAAAGACATATTGATTCAATCATATTTTTCACAACACAACTCAAGGTAAAATTTAGAAATCAAAATTATGCTGAGGCAGTCACTTGGCTAGGAATTGTTGTCTGCTTGTCATTTTAAATTCTTTCATTTTGCATTTTGGGAAATTATTCTCCAATTAAAGCCAACATCCTGAGTACAAAAAGATAAAAAAAATCAAATGCCACTTGTTATGAATTTTGATTGTTTCCCTTGAATGAGTAACCAAGAGCTAATTTCTCACATAATAATTTTGCTACTTAATGAGAAACAGAATTAATTGAGTTCCATAGAGGCCAATTTTGGTTACGAGAAAAATGATTTAGCGTCAGAAAGGATCTTTGAGAACATTTAGTTTACCGTATTTTCCGGTGTATGAGTCGACTGGGCGTATAAGATGACCCCCAGCTTTTGAGAAGATTTTCCTGGCTTAAAAAGTCAGGATGGAGACCGTATGCAGCACAAAAAGGAGCCGACCAGAGACACTTGCGGTCTCCATCCGGCTCCATTGAAATGAATGGAGTGCAGCCGTTTTTTAGCTCCCCCCACCGTATGTGGTGACCGCAGATTTTCCAGTCCAGCTCAGAAGTTTCAGCACCCATCCTATAAGACGACCCCTGACTTTTTGAGAAGATTTTTCTGGGTTAAAAAGTCGTCTTATATGCAGGAAAATACGGTTATCCCTTTATTATGACAGCAGAGAGGTTGAGAACATTACCTGAGAGGACACAGTGAGTTGTGCACACAGAAAGGACAATGATCTGCAGTTTGCCCCGGGGGTCACTCAGATGTGTTAATTCTCTAACCTTTCTAATTACCAATAGTATTGTCTACTGTGATTATATAAGAATGTCTCAAGAGTGAGGTTTGATTCCTTAGAACTAAGAGATGAAAATATAGCAATCTTTATTTAAATAAAATGTGAAAGTCAGGGAGCTGTTTGAATGAATTCACCTGATGGCCTAGGCAGCCTTTGCTGGAAATGGATCATTGTCACTAATAGAGAAATGTGCGGGAAGGCTGGTCATTGTTTAGTTGAGACATTGGTAGTTAAAGCAATCTCCACCTGTTAATCATATGTAAATTCTTGCTACCTGTCCATTTGGGAAGTGCATGTAGTCAGAATATAAATCCTGACCAACCTTCCGGGCTGGTCTGACCTTCAGCATAATAATTCAGCTAGTGGGTTAATTTTAGATTGCTGCAAATAATCAAAGTCATGTGTTCATTGTCACTTTTATAATAGAGACCAATTTGCTCAAACACTAATCTGTAATATTCACATCGCAATATACAAAAGAGATTTTATTATTTTACTTTAAGGCTTATATTGAGAGAAGTCCAGCATTATTGCTCTTCTCATCTGTTATTCAAGGAGGGTACTCCAGCCGGACAGAAAGATATCTCTCTGCTTTCTGTCTGACTCACTGTTGCTAACAGTGTCAGGGAAGCAGAAACCTCCTCAGTTGATTGATGTCTTCCAACTGTGCCACTTTGAAAATCATATTTCCATTGAAAAAAGAGCTGGTAACTTTTTCAATGCCCCTACCATTAGAAAAAAAAGATACTTTGTTGTCATGGGATGCCAATTTTTAAAAAGATTTAAAAGTGATGACGAATCATTCTCTTGCAAACACAACTGAGCTGTGTTGAAAGATGCTTTGGATCCTCAAAATAATTGCCAGGCTTCATGCAGAACCTTTCTGGTGGCTCCAAAAACCAACCTCCAAACCAAACATGTTTATTCATTGAAAGCCACTTCCTTCTTTCTTTAATTTTCTTCCTCCTCATCCTCTTCTCTATCCCCCTCCTCCTTTATTTTTCTCTTTTTGTTAAATTTAATTTTCTTGTTTAAAATATTACAAATAGTAGTACATATGTCTCCTTTTTCCCCCCATTGACCTTCCCCGTGGCACATGTCCTTAGCCTGGCCCCCAGTGTCTTGTGTCCATTGGTTATGCTTATATGCATGCTTATAAGTCCTTCTATTGGTCTCTTACCCCACCCCTCCCAACACTTCCCAGCCTTCCCACTGTAATTTGACAGTCTGTTCGATGCTTCTTTGCCTCTGTATCTATCTTTTTGTTCATTAGATTATAATGTTCTTTATTATCCATAAATGAGTGAGATCATGTGGTATTTTTCTTTTACTGCCTGGCTTATTTCACTTAGCATAATGCTCTCCAGTTCCATCCATGCTGCTACAACTGGTAAGAAACTGGTAAGAATTCCTTCTTCTTTTTTTAAAAAAAATATATTTTATTGATTTTTTACAGAGAGGAAGAGAGAGGGATAGAAAGTTAAAAACATCAATCAGCTGCTTCTTGCACACTTCCCCATTGGGGATGTGCCCGCAACCAAGGTGCATGCCCTTGACCAGAATTGAACCTGGGACCCTTGAGTCTGCAGGCTGCCACTTTAATCCACTGAGCCAAACCAGTCAGGGCTCCTTTTATGTATATATATATTAGGTAGGGGCCCAGTGCACGAAATTCGTGCATGGGGGGCGGTCCCTCAGCCTGACCTACACCCTCTCCAATATGGAGTTCTTGGGGACTCTCATAATACAGGACCTCTGGTTCTTAACCACTAACCTGCCTGCCTGCCCTAACCACTCTGACTGCCTGCCTGCCTGATCCCCCTAACTGCCCTCCCCTGCTGGCCTGATCAACCCTATTAGCTTTCTTTTTTAATCTTATCCCCTTCACGCACAATTGTATTTGACTTCCTTATTGGCTTCTTCCTCTCACACAATTTTTCTCCTTTATGTAACACTTTTCCTACTGACTCATCATTTATAAACTGTTCTTTCCTCCTTATTTCCTACTTCTGTTCCATCATCATTCTTCCCATTTTTCTACTACCCTCCTTCCCTTCCCACATTCCTTCTTTCCTTTATCTTTACCCCTGCCCACCCTTCCCTTTTCCTTCCTTCCCACCTTAATTTTTTTCTTCACTTCCTCCCTTTGACCTGCTTTGCTCCCTCCCCCATTCCTTCCTTCTTCCCATTCTCCTTTTAAGCTCTACCAGCTCCCCCTTTATAACTTTTCTTCCCTCCCTCTTTTTCTTTCATCCTACCTTTGCCATACATTCTTTTCTACTTACTTCCACTGTTTTAATACCTATCTATCTACCTGCCTAATTATCCACTATCATGTATCTTTTTTTCTTTTCTGACTTCTACTTTTAAAATCTGTCCCCAGTACACAACTATACTTGGTTTTCATTATAGGCCCTACAGTTCACTCATACATCCTCTTTTTTTTAACTCTGCTGTCCACTGACTCTTTTATGAAGTTCTTCCCTCCATCCTGTTCCATCCCTCCCCCACCTGGTTACTTCCCCCCAAACTCTCCCTGGCTGATGCTACCTCCACCTGCCCCCTGCCCATCTCTCCATCTCCTGGCTTCTGGGGATTCACCCCAGCTCTGAAGGGAGACAGGGGCCTCTGACAGGAGACCCCCGAGATCTATTTCCAGGCCCCAGCCTCGGGGCCTGCTCACTCTTCCCGCCCTGCTCCTCCTGCCCATCTGCCCTGCTGGACCCCGTTGTGTGGTGGGTCTCTGCCATCTTGGCTGAGCTAATTTGCATACAGTCATTCTGATTGGCTGGTGGGCATGGCTTAGGCGTCATAGAAAGAGCTTGGAAGTGTGTGTTCCTTTTGAATTTTTTGGAATAGTCTGAGTAGGATAGGTTTTAGTTCTTCTTTGAATGCTTGGTAGAACTCACCTGTAAAGCCTTCTGGACCAAGGCTTTTGTTTGCTATAAGATTTTTGATTGCTGTTTCAATTTCTTTGGTAGTTATCGGCCTATTCTGGTTTTTTTATTCTTCTTAGTTGAGTTCTGGGAGCTTGTATTTTTCTAAGAATATGTCCATTTCATCTAGGTCAGTGTTTCTCAACCTTCTGTCCCTTTAAATACAGTTCCTCATGTTGTGATCCAACTATAAATTATTTTCGTTGCTACTTCATAACTGTAATGTTGCTACTGTTATGAATCGTAATGTAAATATCTCATATGCAGGATGGTCTTAGGCGACCCCTGTGAAAGGGTTGTTTGACTGCCAAAGGGATTGCAACCCACAGGTTGAGAACCACTGGTCTATGTTGTCCTTTTTGTTGGAATAGCGTTGTTCATAGTATTTTTTCATAACTGTTTGTATTTCTGTGGGATCAGTTGTTATTTCACCTCTTTCATTTCTGATTTTGTTTATTTGAGTCCTCTCTCTTTGCTTCTTAGTGAGCCTGGCTAGCGGTTCATCAGTTTTGTTTATCCTTTCAAAGAACCAGCTCTTAGTTTTGTTGATCTTTTGTATTTTTTTTGTCTCTATTTTGTTTATCTCCATTCTGATGTTTATTATTCCCCTCCTTCTGCTTATGCTGGGCTTTTCTTGTTGCTCTTTTTCTAACTCTTTGAGTTGTAGGGTTAGGTAATTTATTACTATTGTTTCTTTTTTTTGTGTGTGTGTGTGTGGTAGGCTTGTAGAGCTATGAACTTCCCTCTCAAGACTGCTTTCACTGTGTTCCATAGATTTTGGCTTCCTCCTTTATTTTTAAAACAGCTGTATTTTAAAATATAGTCCTCAACTGTAAAATACAGTCTTTTTAGTCCCCAACTGCCCCTGAGCAATCACTAATCCATCTTCTGTTTTTTTATAGATTTGCCTGTTCTGGGCATTTGGTATAAATGCAGTCATACAATATTTGGTCCCTTGTGACTAGCTTCTCTCACTTAACAATGTTTTCAAGTTTTCATTTATGTTATAGCTTGTATCAGTACTTCATTTGTTTTAATGGCTATGTAATATTCCATTGTGTGGCTATGCTATGATTTGTTTATTCATCTATTATTATACATTTGAGTTGTTTTTATATTGGGCTATTATGACCAAATCTACTGTGAATATTCATGTACAAGTCTTTGTATAGATGTTTTCATTTCTCTTGGGTATATACCTAGGAATGAAATTGCTGTATAATATGCTAACCCTATGTTTTACCTTTTGAGGAATTGCAAATCTATTTTCCAAAGTGGCTACACCATTTTACATTCTCACCAGCAGTGATTCTTCGAGTCTGAGTTTGGCTCTTTGGGGTTAGGCTCCATCCTTCAGCATTAGGTTTGGCTATTTGGGACTTTGTTGGAAAAAAAGGGAAAAAAGCAGCAGAGGAAACAAAATTCCAAACAAATTAAAATCAATGTCTAAATGGACAGATGAGGTTATAGAAAAGATTTAAACATTTTTCCTAGCTTAGAGAACACTTAGTAGAGTATATGCTGATTTCTAAAGAGCATTGCATTTTTCTAATCCTATAAAAATGATAGGAATCCTACATGCATATAATTTCTCATAGAGATGAAGTTAGCTGTCCTTTGGTTGCAAATAAAAAATTGGAATCTTCATACAGTGCTGGTGGGAATGTAAAATGATATAGTTGTTGAGGGAACAGCTTAGCAGTTTCTTGAAAAATTAAACATAGTTACCATATAATCCAGCAATTCCACTCATAGGTATATTTTCAAGAGAAATGTAAACATGTGCTCACAAAATTTGTACATGAATATCTTTGGCAATATTATTCATATTAGCTGAAAAGGGAAACAACCAAATGTCCATCAACCGATGAATGGATAAACAAATGTGGTATGTCCACACAGTGGAATATTATTCATCCATAAAAAGGAATGAAGTAGATACATGCAATAACATGAATTAACCTTGAAAACGTTATGCTAAGTCAATGATTTTCAACCGTGTGCTGCAAGAATTTTTTAAAAATTCTTTATTGTTCAGATTATTACAGATGTTTTCTTTAACCCCCATAGCTCCCCTCCACCTGGTTCCCACCCCACCCCGTGCCCTTACCACCCACCACTGTCTTCATCCATAGATGTAAGATTTTTTTCCAGTTTCTTCCCATATCCCTTATGTCCCCTTCCCCCTGAGAATTGTCAGTCCATTCCCTTTCTATGCCCTTACTTATATTCTATTCACCAGTTTATTCTGTTCATCAGATATTTCTATTGACTTGTTATATTCACTTATTGATAGATATGTATTTGTTGTCACTTTGTTGTTCATACTTTTTATTTTTACCTTTTTCTTCTTCCTCTTCTTAAAGAATGCCCTTCAGCATTTCAAATAATCCTGGTTTGGTAGTGATGTACTCTTTTAGCTTTTTCTTGTCTGTGAAGCTCTTTATCTGACCATCAATTTTACATGATAGCCTTGCTGGGTAGAGTAATCTTGATTGTAGGTTCTTGCTGTTCATCACTTTGAATATTTCTTGCCACTCCCTTCTGGCCTGCATGGTTTCTGTTGAGAAATCAGCTGACAGTTGTATAGGTACTCTGTTGTAGGTAACTAACTGTTTTTCTCTTGCTGCTTTTAAGATTCTCTCTTTGTCTTTTGCTCTTGGCATTTTAGTTATGATGTGTCTTGGTGTGGTCCTCCTTGGATTCCTTTTATTTGGGATTCTTTGTGCTTCCTGGACTTGTAAGTCCATTTCTTTCACCAGATAGGGGAAGTTTTCTGTCATTATTTCTTCAAATAGGTTTTCAATCTCTTGCTCTCTCTCTTCTTCTGGTGCCACTATAATTCTGATGTTGGTATGCTTAAAGTTGTCCCAGATGCTCCTTACACTATCTTCACACTTCTGGGTTCTTTTTCTTTTTTCTCTTCCAGTTGGGTGCTTTTTGCATTTTCATGTTTCAAATCTTTGACTTGATTATTGCAAACCTCTAGTCTGGTGATGGATCTCTATATAATATTACTAAGTTTATCAGCGGATTCTAGAAAATTTTTGAAAAACCTTAAGACCGTAGTTCTGAACTCTATATCCAGTAATTTGCTTTCCTCCATTTCTGTCATTTGTGACCTGATTTTTTGTCTCTGCATTTTGGCTGCTTCCCTGCATTGATAGAGTGGCTTTCTGTGCTAGGTGTCCTGTAGGGCCCAATGATTCAGCCTCCCCAATCACCTAGGGTGGACACTCTTGTTGTACACCTTTGAGGGCTGGGGCACAGTCTTGTTGTAGTTATCACTGGGAGATATCACTGGGAGGAAATGACCTCCAGGCCTTTCTCCTCGTTGTTTGGGGTTTGGAACTTTTGGAGTTCTGTCCCAGCTGCAGCCCCTAGGTCATGCTGCAGGCAGGCAGGTGCACAGCTTGGGCAGGGTTGTAAATTGGGTAGCACGGGTCTCAGAATCACTGGGGCAGAGCAACCTGTGATGGCTTCCCCCCCGCCAACTCCGCGGCTTCTCCCGGATTTGGGTCTCCATGCCCTGGCGTCTGCGTGTCCCTGAGTCCCCGAGTCTCCGCATCAGTGATCGCTGCAAACAGCTGTGCTAGAACACCACTTGTCTTCCGCCCCATTGCCCGACAGCCCGCGTCTCATTCAGTGCGACCCTGGAGTTTATAATCTCCTTCCAAGCCATGGACCTAGGTGCTGCCGCCACCCCCTTTCACCCACACTGCCTCCGTTTCGCGTGCGTCCATATCTTTCTGTTTTGGTGCCAGAAACTTCTACTCAGACTCAATGCACTCCTTCTCTTGCCTTCTAGTTGTAAAGCTTCCCCTCCCTTGGTTCTGGAGGATGGCTGTTTATCTTTATAGTTGTATTATTATAATGTAGTTGTGGGAGGCTGTGTATTTAGGTATATACGTCATGCTGCCATCTTGGTTCTCCCAAGAATTTTTAAAACATGCAATACCTTACTATTTAGTCAGGGTTTGTGACCTCTTTTCCCTGATGGGTTAATTCTTGGTATCAGAAATTCTTACATGCAAGTATAGGCACCTGATTTTTAAAAAAATATATTTTATTGATTTTTTACAGAGAGGAATGGAGAAGGATAGAGAGTTAGAAACATCGATGAGAGAGAAACATTGATCAACTGCCACCTGCACACCCCCTAATCGGAATGTGCCCACAACCAAGGTACTTGACTGGAATCAAACCCAGGACCTTTCAGTCCCCAGGCTGATGCTCTATCCACTGAGCCAAATCGATTAGGGCGGCACCTGATTTTTTAAAAAGTCATTTTGGAGCAAAAAGCGTAGGTAATTGCTATTACTGCTTTTGTAAGTCAATCAAAAATATACCTATTTTTTGTCAGATTGGCCACAACATTTTAGTAATTAGTTTATGTTTGTCATGAGATGAAAAAGATTTGAAAATTGCTATGTTAAGTGAAAAAAGCCACAATAATCCAAAATTATATGATTCCAATGATATGAAATGTCCATCATAGAGATAGAAAGTAAGTTATTGCTTGCTTAGAGATGGAGAGAAGGGAGAGTGACTGCAAATGAGTATGAGGTTTCTTTTGAGATTTATTGTAATTAAATAGTGTAAAATATACTGGAATTAAATCATGGTGATGATTGCACAACCTTGTGAATATACTAAAACCACTGACTCATACACTTTAAAATGGCAGATTTTATGATATGTGAATTATAGCCCAATAAAAAATAACTTTGTAGAACAGAGTGAGGATCATTTCTTAGGCTTCCACAAACTTTACAAATGCCACATTTATCAGGGACGTAAGCTAATAACAGTTATTTGTCACTGAATTTCATGTTCTGTTCTGAATTCTCTTAACAAAAGAACAAGGCCGTTTATTATCTTCATGTTACAGATGAGGAATGGAGGTGGCTCAGAGGATACCTGACTTGCCCAAGGTATCTCAGCTGCAGACTAACTCTAGACCTGAGATTAATGAACTTTGTTTGGGAACACAGGTCTTGTGAATTGCACCCAGAGCTTCCATTGCTCCCTGTTGCCTTGGCCCTGAGCTCAGCAGGATCTCAGTCACCATCTCAAGATGTTTGCTCCATCTGTGAACTTAAGTGCTATGATCAAGGTCATTCAGGATTATAGGGGAGAGGATCATGGGAAATGAGAATGACATCACCCATACTGATCTACAACAAACCCACTCTTTGACCAATTTGTTGTATTAGGAAATGCTAAGTGTGATTAGGGCAAAAAAGTTGAAAGGTCATGAAAGAACATAGTTCTGGGGTATCCTCTCTGAAATGGGGTGAAAGGTTGGGGAATTGAACCTGACAAAAAAAGAGTTAAAAAGCTGCTAATGTATTTCTTCCCCACCTCATATACTTCAGCCACCTGCTTTTCAGGGTCCCCTGTCTGCACATCCCCAAGCCCAACTGCCTGCCAGAATTTCTGCTTTCAGGAAATGATCTGTAGGAGAATTCTCAAGTTGTATTGCTACTTGCTATTTGGAAAGTGAAATGCTGAGCAGACTAATTGTCATAATGGATTTGCTAGCCAGAGAGAAATTAGCATCAAGGTTTTGTTTAAGGGAATGTTGAGCCAACATAATGCCTGCCAAAATTGCCTTCTTCTAATGAAAAGCAATATATGCCTCTGGGTAGCGCTGAAGACTGCAAATTATTTCCTTCCCTTTGAGGTCCCTGACAAAGTTAAAATATTCTCCTTGTTTTGCTGCATGTTAATAAAGTGCCTTGGTTGGATGATGGGTTTCTAAGTAATGAAGGATAATTTGAGCTATGAGAAAAGCCACAGAGATGGAAACAAACTTATATCAGTGGGACAATAATGAGATGAGATGAGTATATCTGAGGTCGGGAATGCAAAGCTAAAGGTATACTTTTCCAATATTTTTTTCTATTCTGTCAGATAACTGATAATGATACTAAATTTTACATTTCTGTAATAGCAGTCAGCTTCCAAGTATTACCTGTCATCTGTCTACACATAAGATCCTGAGACTTCCTCAAGGAGAGAAAGGGGCTGAGTGGGAAAGAGAAGGGTGGGTCAAGCAACACATTCATGGTGATGGCTTAGATAAAAAAGAAACATAAAATAGGATTTTTAAAAAACCCTTAATGGCAAAAAAAGGATAGAGTAAAGCAATAGAATAGAGTAAAACATGGGACTTAAATCATTCATTCATTCATTCATTCATTCATCAAATATTTATTGAACTATGTATGCATCAGATATTTTTCTAGGCGTTAGAGATACAATGAACAATACCTTAGCCTCAAGATCTTCTAGTCTCCAGACTCTGTTTTAAGAATTGGTTTGTTTATGTAGTTGCCCTAAAGTTGGGCTTATACAGGGTGGGGCAAAGTGGGTTTACAGTTGTTTGTATGGAAAATAATACAATAATAAATAATAATACAAGAATAAACTCTGTGCTTGGCATACTCACAACTATAAATGTACTTTTGTACCACCCTGGACTTGAGTCTTCAATTAAGTACATTTTTAAAAAATGAGAATTTGGATTTATCAGAAATATCTGGACAGAGACAGAAGTACCTATAAAGTACTCTGAGAGAACCAAGAAGGAAAGGTTTGTGTAGCAGATGGAACAAATGGAACATTCTTCACAAAGACATGGAGGACTGGTATGTCAGTGGAAAATGTTGAGCAGGTTGTTTTGGCTGACACGATGGGTGGAGGGAGTCGTGGGCTGCAAAGGTGAGACTCCTGGTTAAAGTAAACTATAAATACATAAATAAACGTTCCTGTAGCAGAAAGGACAAAAGTAATGACATTACCCCTCCCCCCAGTGTTTTCTTTTTTTAATTTAAATTCTTTATTGTTTAAAATATTCCATGAGTCTCCTTTTCCCCCAATTGCCCTCTCCCTGGCTGCCCCCACCCCCCGCACAAGCCCTCGGATCTCCCCGACACATGCCCTCACCTCTCCGTTTGTGTCTGTTGGTTATGCTTATGTGCGTGCATGCATACAAATCCATTGGTTGATCTCTTATTCCCTCACCCCTCGACATTACCTCTCATAGGAGGGGAATTTTCTGTTAAAAGCACATCTTAAGACATTACTGAAATTTACTTCCAAATTCACATTTATCCACCTACTTTTCGTTTTCCATGACTGCTGGCTGTGAAATAGATCTTGGCAGGAGTAAAAGAGCTGTAACTATAGAAATTCATCACTATACCAGAGCAAAGGAATTGCTTATGATCGTGAGGGTATGTGTGTGTGTGTGTTTATAATACCACATGTAGCTTTTTGTTCTTTTTAAATTAAATTTGTTGGGGTGACAACATGTAGCTCTTATACTGCAGTATTTACTTAAGCATAAAAGCCTTCAGTGGAGCCATAACCAGTTTGGCTCAGTGGATAGAGTGTCGACCTGCGGACTGAAAGGTCCCAGGGTTGATTCCGGTCAAGGGCATGTACCTTGGTTGCAGGCACATCCCTGGTAGGAGGTGTGCAGGACACAGCTGATTGATGTTTCTAACTTTCTATCCCTCTCTCTTTCTCTCTGTAAAAAAAAAAAATCAATAAAATATATATATTTTTAAAAAAGCCTTCAGTGGAGCTCAGAAAAAAGTATATATTACAAAGAAATAAACTTCCAGGACATGCTCAGGGTGCCTAGCAGTCTCTTGTTTGAGTGTCTGTTGGGTTTTGGAGAGTCTACCACGGCTGATATTCTGCCTCACATCCTAAATGTCAGAGAGTGGCAGCAGGTTGGGCTTTGTCTAAATTACTTGCTTTTCTTCTGCTCTTGCTCCTATAGGGAAGGCTTGTGAGACTAGTCTTTTTTTTTGAATACTAATTACACATTTATTTAGTCTACTTCTTGACTTGTTTCTTTTTGTTGTGTTTTGAGTATGAATCTCAGTCCACAAACCCAACCTGAATGAAATTTTAAACTACAATGGTATTAACTCTGAGCCTATAAGTCTTCAGTGTGTGTGTGTGGGGGGGGGGGGCTGGGGGAATGGGAGAATAAACTAGAACCTGCTGGGGATCTCCCCTCAAGGAATTGCCCACTCACCCAGGTCCCTCCCCTCCTGTTATGATAACCATTTCCGGCTGAGAGCCCCAGGGCACTGCTGAGGAGGGCCCCACTGAGTCTTTGTCTACTTTGCCCTTCCCATCTCTAGGAACAGGGAGAAAGAATTACACAGCATACCAGATGAACAAGTTTAGGAAAACAACAGCTAGGAAAGGAAAGGATCTAACTGGCTATTTCTGTTTTCCTTTCTACCACAAACCTCCTCAGGCAGAGAGCACAGAAAGCCTGCCTGTTTGGGGTGACTCCCCTTCCCCTCATCTGATCTCTCAAGGCAGCAGTGACAGCCAATGAGGAGGCATGAATACTTGCTCCATTTCTAAAAATTGGAAACAACCCAGATGTCTGCCAACTGATGGATGGATAAACAAAATATGGTATCTCCACAAAGTATGAGCAAAATATTCATCCATGGAAAGGAATGGAGTACTGATATGTGCCGTAATGTGGAAGCACCTTGAAAGATTATGCTAAATGAAAGGAGTCAATCACAAAAGAGCTTAGATTGTATGGTTACATTTAAATGAAATCTCCAGAACAGGCTGATCTACACAGAAAGTAGGCTAGTGGTTGCCTAGGGCTGAGGTGGCTGGGAATGACTGATAAAAGTTAAGGGTTTTGGGGTTTTTTTTGCCGGGGGAAGGGGGGTGGGGGGGGTGGGGGGAAGTGTGATGAAAATGTTCTAGCATGGATTGTGTTGATGGTTTACAAATCTTTGACTATCCTAAAAATGATTGAATTGTATACTTTAAATAGATGAATTGCACAGCATTTTAATAATATCAATAATTATTAACAAAACAAAAAATAATGTCAACTGTCATTTGCTGACTCCTGCTCTGTGCACTATCATCAAAGAAGTGAGTGTTACCTTCTGTTTGTGAGAAATAAGGTGAGCCCCCAAATTGTGGGGTCCCAGTAGAACACAAAACATACTTGGGAACCAGGCAACAAGGCAAATATCTTTACTTCTGTGTAGAAGGGTGTGCATGCACATGGTCTGGAAGCAAGCAAGCACATGCACATCGAGCAGTTGGTCTGCTTGGTTTGATAATCCCTGATGTAAATGACCTGTCCCTCACTCTTGAGTGAAGCTCAGGCACACAGCCTTTGTGATTGGCTAATTCAAAGGGAGGGATTGGCCTTTGCCGTTTCAAGATGGTGGCCCCCAGGGAAGCTGCAAGTCATGGGTCAACATGGTGGCTACCTAGTCACCTGGGCCAAAATGGCAGCTGTCTAAACTGTTCTTTGACAGAAAAGATGACTTATTTATTCTCACATTAGAGGCCCAGTGCACGAATTTGTGCATGGGTGGAGTCTTTCAGCCTGGCTGATGATTGGGGCTGATCAGTGCCTTCTAGCCTAGTCCTAATCAAGGCCATGGGGGCCAGCTGGTTGCAGGGGAGGAGGGCTGCAAGAGGTTGACTGTGGGAGCACACTGACCACCAGGGAGCAGCTCCTGCATTGAGTGTCTTTCCTCTGGTGGTCAGTGTGCATCATAGCTACCAGCTGGTCATCCTATCGTCCGGTCATCTGGTCATCCAGTTGTAACAGCCACTTAGGCTTTTATATATATAGATGGTCACATGTTTCATTAATCTTATTGCTTCTTTGTCATGAGTTTCTGGTAACCAGCTGCTCTTCCGAGTAAATCACTTTTTAGGATGCAAAACATTTTTCCCCCCCGAATATTTCTCAGAACAGATCCTGCCACTAGTTTTCTCCCCAGGCTCTTAAAAGAATGCAGGGAACGAGCTTCCCAATGTAACCCATAGAACTTACTCTGAACGTGAAGGACCAAATTGTGATCAGAGTTACACAATTTGCTCAAGTTGTGTGACTTTGATCCTATCTAGGTCGTGAATCTATGAATCTTGCAGTTGGAAGAAATCCTACAAACAATCCAGCCCAATGGTTTTCAAATATGTTTAGTAGAATCTATTGCTGCAGAGTATGGGCCCCAGAGGCAGCCCTGGGAAGGAACTGGGGGCTTTTAAACTGAGCAGAGTGGGCATCCACCTCCTTCATTCAGCCCTGGTTTCATCTGAAATATACATTGGGTTTCACTGAGATTCTGTTTGAAGAATTCAGTGCCTAAAAGTGTGGGAGACTTTTTGATATCTAGTTTAATAGGAAAGGTAAACAAGGTTCAGGGGAAGGCTCAGTCAGAGTCCACGTGACAATTTGGTGGCAGAACAGTGTCTGGAATCATACACTGCTAAGGATGAACAGGGTGCTTAGGGTCCCTTAATCCAGCATGTGAAGCTTGCTTTCTCATGACTCTACCATTTCTGCCTAGAGAAGGAAAGAAGTGTGGCAGATGAGTATGTAGGTCTGGAGACAAGTGGCCTGAGCTTCAACCCTGTCTACCTCATGTTAGCTGTGAGATCTTGAGCAAGAAACTCATCCCTGCCCAATCCTGTCTTCATCACTTGTAAAATGGGGCTAACAGCAATCCCTATCCAAGAGTATTCAATGAGATGATGTCAAGTGTCTGGCACATAATTGCTGCCCAATGAATAGTAGCTACTGTGATGTCATGCCCATATACATGCTCCATGGACTTTGGTCTCCACAAGTTCATTGGCAAAGAGGCAGCACTGCTGTGAAATTTTTTTCTTTTTAAAAAAATATATTTTATTGATTTTTTTACAGAGAGGAAGGGAGAGAGAGAGAGAAACATCAATCAGCTGCCTCCTGCACACCTCCTACTGGGGATGTGCCTGCAACCAAGGTACATGCCCTTGGCTGGAATAGAACCTGGGACCTTTCAGTCTGCAAGCTGACACTCTATCCACTGAGCCAAACTGGTTAGGGCTGCTATGAAATTTTTATCCACAATCTGCCTCAACTTAAAATCAAAGTTGATTACATGTTTCCTCTCCTATTCTGTACTCATACAGCTAGAGGATTTGAACTAATTGTAAGATTTTTCATTTGTGTTATTTGAATTTCACATACCTTTTTGAGTCACTTACTTCAAACTGTTGGGCTCTTCTCCAAACCCAAATGGAAAGGCCACAGTGCAGTCTGTTTGACACCTAGGTCCCATTAGGAATCCACTCCCAGTCCTGGAGTTTCTGCCGGACCATGTATATGATGTTACCATATACACTACTACTACTACCATGTGTAGTAGATGGTACCAAATAACCCCTTGGTTTTATCCATGCTTCAAAATTTAGCTTGCTGCTTGCTCATTTTATTTTTCCACTTCTCTCCTGCTTTGTTCCTCCCTAATGAGGCCCAATTTCAAGTATTTTCTCTTCTCTTTTAGTTTTATTTTCCCAAATAAGCACTGTCTTTCTTCCTCCTAAGCATGGAGCTCCTCACTATAGACTCCTTCTACATCGACTCCCTTTGAGCTTACACCTATGAACTTCCCCAGGAAGGCACAAACACCTGCTGAGCACTTCACTCTCAACATAAGTTTACTTAACTCTCTATGACTTTTTAATATTCAAAATTAAGCCATTGACCTACTGAAATATGTCCACTATTTCTCAGCCTTGAATGCTCTTTAGTGCTAATATCCAAAAATTTCTTGATTCATAAGATAGCACATATACCTCTGTGAAAATAGAAAAATTATCTGTTCCAACAAGACAAATATATGGACAGGATTGTAATGCAAATTTAATATACTCAGTTGATTTGCATTGTAATTTATGCACTTCCATATATACACACACAGTTCAATTTAATTTTTAAAAAAATAAAAATGGAGCCCTAGCCGGCATGGCTCAGTGAATAGAGCATCAGCCTGTGGACTGAAGGGTCACAGGTTCGATTCTGGCCAAGGGCACATGCCTGAGTTGTGGGCTCGATCCCCAGTAGAGGGTGTGCAGGAGGCAGCCGATCAATGATTCTCTCTTGTTATTGATGTTTCTATCTCTCTCTCCTCCCTTCCTCTCTGAAATCAATAAAGAAATATATTTTAAAAAAATAAAAATGGAGATAAATCAGCCTTCCCCTACTCTGCTAATGATTTTTTAGTTAATTCCCTGAGCCACTGATATGTGTTCATTAAATGACTTGATGCATTGCCTTATTAAAAGGGCACCAATTAATTTCTTTAGCATCCTGATTATTAACTTTGTTAGCTATATAGAAAACTGGATTTGGAGCAGTCATAAAGAGCATGTCATTTACTTCCCTGTGTGTTTTCTTTCTTCCTTTTTTCTTTTCTTTTTTTTTACAGTTGGGAAAATGATTTCTAGAAAATGCAAAATTGATGTAAAATCACGCAGCATTAAGCACTAGGGTTGGGACTAGGTATCCTTTGTCTCAGTCAAGTCCTAGAGGTTTCCTTATTTACACCTTAATCACCTGGGAAGCACTTTAAAAACAACAATAACATCAATAAGCAAACAGATGTGCTGGAAAAGTTGCCATATTCTCAGTTAGAGCAGGTCTGAAATGGGGTTAGTGAATCTGTATTTTAGAAGAACTCCCCAGATGACTGGGACCCACTCTCAGGTTTAGGTTCGACCATTCAGAAATGCTCTCTATAGAATATTACAATGAAATTCTGCTCATGTTGGTAATAAAATATTTTTTTCAATTGTTAAAAAGTTTTATTTTTCTTTATTATCAGAGCTGGAAGTAACTTCAAAAAATTTAAGCACTCCCTAATTTTACAATTCAAGAAAGAAAACTGAACCCCTAACAGGGTGTCTCATCCAGGGAACGTGAATTTCTGGCTTACTGACTCTAGCCTATTCCAGCACTGTTGCCTGCTACTAATGAAATCTCTTAGGAAAAATAAGATAACATAAAGTTTTGAAATTCTGTCAAATGTTTGTATGTAAGACAGTGAAGAATGTATTTTTGGTAGCACTAGCAAGTTTTTTTAATTTTTCTAATTTTATCTTCTAAAGTAATATATTACATCCTTTATTTTGCAACTGGGTTAGCCAGTGTTTGAAATGAGCAGATATTTTGCAGTCTTTGAATATTGTTATACAGTTTCTAATTAGCTTTAAATGTGGGACTCTTTCAGCTTCACTATTTTCTCTTTAGGAAAGTATTCAAATGACAGATTATGAAAAATTAAAATTGGTGTAGATTGAGCACCGTTAGTAGAGACTTAGAGTGTAAAACTCACAGTGACTACAGTGTTGTTACATCTGAAGAAAATTACATGTATGCCAAGTGAAAGTCAAGGTTACTCGAGCTTTGATATGCATTTATACACAAAGAAATAAGGGAGGTGTTAAGGGAGGAGGCCTGATGCACACACAAAGATTCCAGACATCAATTTCTACCCATTCCCAATAAGTTACTGTGGGGAGAGCATGCTAGGACTGCATTTAATTGTAAGGTTCTGCAGAGTAATAAATAAAATTACATATTACGCATTTTTGGCTGGTATGGAATAGAAGGCAACTTGGTTATTGGGTCATGTCATCAAAAGCTTTTAGTTACTTTTCCTTTCTCAGTTTTGTCTCATACAGTAATGGGTGTTTATTAGATTCTCAAGTCCTCTGAGAGAAAGAAAATTATAGTTTCTTCCTATAAATGGCTATGTGGTCTGACAACTTTTATTCAGAGAGTTCTTTTGGGGTTTTGGGTTATGTTTTCATTAGCTTTATTGAGGTTTAATTGACAAATAAAATTGTAAGATATTTAAGTGTACAACAATTATTTGCTATATGAATATATTGTGAAAAGATTCCCATTATCAAGTTAATTAACACATCATTCGCTTCACATATTTACCTTTTGTGTGTGTGTGTGGGGGGGGAGGGGTGAACATTGAAGTTGTATTCTCTTAGCAATTTCAGTTATACAACACAGTGTTAGCAGCTATAGTCACTATTAGATCCTCAGACTTTATTATTGTACTAGGGGCCCAGTGCACAAAAATTTGTGCACTTGAGGTGGGGGGGGGTGGTCCCTCAGCCCAGCCTGTGCCCTCTAGCAGTCTGGGAACCCTCGGGGGATGTCCACCTGCTGGCGTGCCTGGCCAGCCTGGGTGAGGGGCTGATGGTTGTTTGCACGCTGGCCGAGCCCCCCAGTGGGGACCCTCACCCCATGGAGGTGTGGCCAGCCTGGGTGAAGGGCTGGCCCCATGAGGCAACGCACCTGCAGCGACCCCAGGTGGCCCATGGTGTACTTCACCAGAGCAGCTTGCTCTGTCCCTTATGCTTTCCCTCCGGCCTCCATAGCCCAGCCCTCCCGCCGCCAGGGTCGCTGGGAATTGTAGTTCCCTTGCGCATTCCCGCCCACTGATTGCTGTCCGCTTCTCATTTCTTAAGGTATAAGAGGAGTGACCAAGAAGTTCCCCTCATTTTCTCTGGCGCGTGTCTCTCCCCTGGGGCTGTCCCTCTGGGCACTACAATAACCCTCCAGGCCTGGGTGCTGCACCTGCTTCCGGGAGCAGGGAACCTGTTAAGTGCTCTCACTGGGCACATCCGCCTGCAGTGGCTCACTTGGTTCAAACTGCTCTTGCCCCTCCTCAGGGAAGGCCACAGCGATGGGCTTGAGGCTTGACTCTTTGGCTGGGAGTTCTGGTGCTGGAGCTGGAGCTGTGAGCTCTGGCCCTGGCTCCCTTTCATCCAGACAGAAGACCATCTCCTTCTTCAGCAGGATAAAGGCGAGAGGCTCCTGGACGATGCTGATGTTCACATGCCCAAGGTTTCAGTACTTGGAGAGCTGAGTGGGTGGAATGCCTGACCCAGATGGTAGGCAAAGTAAAATGGAAAAGATGTTTAATAAATGTAAGTACTGATATGAAGAAACAGTCACAGTTACCGTATTTCAATATAGTGAGCCATTTTGTAAAGCCAGGTTTTGAAGGTAATCTGGCACAGCACAGCACAGCACAGGGTGGATGGAGTTAGGGTCAAGAGAACCTCAGGAAGCAAGCATTGGCTTCCCCAGAAAAGCTGGGGAATAAGTGGTAAGCAGCCCAGGCCAGGGGCGGGCACTTAGCGCTGTGCGGGCCCTGTCAGGGGCAGCGGCAGCAGCAGCTCCATGGGGCCACCGTGTCCAATCGTCCAATCAGCCGCCGCCCAGTGCTAAGTGCAGTTAGGGGGATCAGGCCAGCAGGCAGGTGAGCGGTTAGGAGCCAGCAGCCCCGAGGGTTCCCTGATTGGAGAGGGTGCAGACCAGGCTGAGAGACCCCCCCCCCCTGCACAGTGCACAAATTTTTGTGCACCGGGCCCCTAGTCTACTATAATTTAAAATGTGCATAACACTTGGACATACTACTTCTCATTCATACTCAGACACCAAGAGGTACCTACAAAGATGCTCATTGCAACATTGTTCGTAGTAGTTAAAAGTGGCAAGTGATAAGAATGTCCATCAATAGAAGGATGATTATATAAACTATAACATAGCAATACAATGCATAAAAACACTAGATTCCTATGTATTGATACAAAAATACCCTCTAAGGTACATTGTTAAGAGGAAATAGCAAACTCTAAAACTATATAATACCTATAAAATAGTATGATATTTTTCTTTAAAAAATGCATCCCGTGTTCAGGCTGGGAGTTGCACAGATGGAAGATTTATAAATAATTAATGATGATGCACTTTCAGTGCCATCAGAACAGGGGAAAGCAAGGGTTTGTCCAGAATAAGTAAGAACGAGATGTTTCTATTCAGCAAATGTTTCTACTCACCAATGATTTTGTGGCCATAGCCACAGCATAGAGCCGAATTAAAGGATCTCAGAAATGAAAGAAACTAGAAGCTGTTATAATCAAATTATCTTCCTACTAGCCCCCCATATCAATGCTTTCAGTAACATGATGTTCCAAAAGTATTAAGTGGAAAATTCCAAAAATAAATAATTGATATATTTTAACTTGATGCTATTATGAGTAACCTGATAAAATCTCACGTGTCCTGCCCTGTCCTGCCTAGGGCGTGAATCATCCCTTGGTCCAGCATCTCTGTGCTGTAGATGCTCCTGCCCTTCAGTTACTAGTAGTCATCCATGTTGGTTATCAAATCCACTGCAGTGGTATTGCACCACTTGTGGTCAACTATTATTTTATTTTACTTAATAATGTCTCCCAAGTGGTGCTGGCAATTCAGATGCTTCCTTTAAGTGAAAGGTCAAAGTTCTTGATGAAATAAGGAAGGTAAATAAATTGTATGCTGAGGTTGCTAAGATCTGTGGTAAGAACAAATCTATCCATGAAATTGTGAAGAAGGAAAAAGAAATTTGTGCTGGTTTTGCTGTTGTACTGCAAAAGTTATAGCCATAGCGAGTGATGAGTGCTTAGTTAAGATGAAACTAGCATTCAATTTGCAGGTGGAAGACATGATATATTCATGGTTTGAAGATTTTTCTTCTGACATATCCTTAGAAGGTCACTAGTAGCCTCATGCTATATCACAGTACTGAGGTCATTCACCTCACTTCATGTAGGCATTATGCTATCTCACATCATTACAAGAAAGGTGAGTACAGACAATAAGACATTTCATGAGAAAGCACATTCACATCACATTTACTATCGTACCCTATCTAATAAAAAAGTAATATGAAAATTAACTGTCACTCTAGGACAAAATGGCGGCGCCCATAGCGGTGGGGCAGGACGCTGGTGGTGTTACCCTGGCAATGGGAGCCCAGCAGGCAATCAGACTACAGGCAGCAACCAGCAGAGCCTGCTGGGAGGTTGCCATGATGACTCCCGAGCAGACCAGTGGGAGCTGCTGGCGGCGCTTAGCACGGCCAGCTGGGCTCAGGCTGTGGAGGAGGTGGAGCCAGTGATTGGGACCCCAGAGGCAGCGCCCAGCTGCCTCAGCCAGTCCCTCACCCAAGCTGGCCAGGCACCCCAGTAGGGACCCAAACCCTGACCGGGCTGTGGGCAGCCTGAAAATGGCCCTCAGCCCCTCAACCAGGCTGCCCACACCTCCGTGGGGTGAGGGTCCTTACTGGGGGGATTGGCCAGCCTGCAAACAGCCATCAGCCCCTCACCGAGGCTGGCCAGGCATGTCGGTGTGTTGAGCTGAGGGGACCCCCCCCCCCCGAATGCACAAAATTTTGTGCATCGATCCCCCAGTATTATTATAATTGTTCTATTTTGTTATTAGTTGCTATTGTTAATCTCTTACTGTGCCTAATTTATGAGTTAATCTTTATTATAGGTTTGTATGTATAGGAAAAATCATGGTAGATATAGGGGTCAGTGCTATCCATGGTTTCAGACATCTGCTTGGAATGCATTCCCCATAGATAAGGGGAGACTACTGTACTTTAATTCTTTTTAAAACAACCACAGCTTTTGCTTGAAAATATCTGGTGATAGGGAACTCACTATTTAATGAGGCATCCAGGTCTATTTTTAAAACTTTTTTCTCACTGTTGGAAACAATTTTTATATTGATTTGAAATCTGTGTTCTTTTGATTTTTTTAAAAAATGCATGACTCCACTTCTGTCCTCTGAGTCTAAACATAGATCTGTCTAATTTATCTTCCTTTCAGATTATCGTGTCCCCTTAAGTTTCCTGTTCTCCAGCTAACTATCTTTAACTATTTTACATTTATTTCAAGGATCCTAAGATCCTAAGGTGATGGGAGGCTTCATTTTGTGTATGTGAACATATGTGTGTGGCCATTTTCATATTGTCTCTTACTGAATTTATAACTAGAAAGGACCCTGGTCCTTTATATCCAAGCTGATAATAGGACAAGGCTGATTTTTCTTAGCCTTCTGGTTTGCTTTAGAGTTAAGCAAGGGAGAAGTGCAAGGTGTATGGTGTTAACAGTTTATCAGCCAATCTGAAGACATTTAAAGACAGTCATTTCATTTTCTTCTTAATTCCCGCTGAGACTTAGGGTCTACATCATTTTACGTCTAGAACCTGGAGTTCTAGTTTTTAAGACTTTTAGAAGTTTCTAGTCCATGCCACAAAATTTACTTTAGATAATATATATTTTAATATAAATTTCAATATATATATTTTAATATCTAAATATTCATTTAGACACAAATGGTAAGACATTATATACACTGTTATGCAACTTGTTTCTTTAACTCATTTTATAGAAGATTTATTACTATTAGAATATGTAAATCTGCTTTATTATTTACTTTTTAATTTAAATTCTTTATTGTTTAAAGTATTACATGAGTCTCCTTTCCTCCCCATTGACCTCTCCCTGGCAAGCCTCAACCTCCAGTACATGCCCTCACCCCTCTACTGTCTGTGTCCATTGGTTATGCTCATATGCATGCATTCAAGTCCTTTGGTTGATCTCTTACCCCCTTACCTTTCCCTCAAAAGTTGGACAGTTTGTTCAATGCTTCTATGTCTCTGGTTCTATTTTTGTTCATCAGTTTATGTAGTTCATTGTATTACACAAATGAGTGAGATCATGTGTTATTTATCTTTCTTGACTGGCTTATTTTGCTTAGCATAATGCTCTCCAGTTCCATCTATGCCGTTGCAAATGGTAAGAATTCCTTCTTTTTTACAGCAGCATAGTATTCCATTGTGTAGATGTACCACTGTTTTTTAATCCACTCATCTGCTGATGGGCACTTAGGTTGTTTCCAAATCTTAGCCATGGTGAATTGTGCTGCTCTGAAATAGAGGTGCATATATCCTTTCTGATTGGTGCTTCTGTTTTCTTGGGATATATTCCTAGAAGTGGGATTACTGGATCAAATGGAAGTTCCATTTTTAATTTTTTGAGGAAGTACCATACTGTTTTCCACAGTGGCTGCACCAGTCTGCATTCCCACCAGCAGTGCAAGACGGTTCCTTTTTCTCCGCATCCTTCTCAGCACTTGTCATTTGTTGATTTGTTGATGATAGTCATTCTGACAGGTGTGAGATGGTACCTCACTGTCATTTTGATTTGCCTCTCTGGGGTGATTAGTGACTTTGAGCATGTTTTCATATGTCTTTTGCCTTCTATATGTCCTCTTTCGAAAGGTATCTATTGAGGTCCTTTGCCCATTTTTTGATTGGGTTGTTTATCTTCCTTTTGTTAAGTTGTATGAGTTCCCTGTAAATTTTGGAGAGTAAACTCTTATTGGAGATAACATTGGAAAATATGTTCTCCCATGCAGTGGGCTTTCTTGTTGTTTTGTTGATGGTCTCTTTTGCTGTGCAGAAGCTTTTTATTTTGATGTAGTCCCACCAAAGGCTTCATCAAAGGCTATGTGTTGTTAATTCTTTCCACCCATGTTTCCTATGGTCTGGTTACATGTGAAGTATGTGTCAGGTAGCTCTAGGTAAATGACTCCAAATGAGGCCTGCCTCTGCCATTGGGATGCAGGGGAGGGCAGAATAACCAGAAGCATAGGACTTGGACTCTTTTGCCAAGTCTAGAGGCTTTATTGTCCTTCAGAGCTTTCAGTCCAGCATCTGTGAAGTCAGTTAGAACACCATTGCATGCAAGCTCTTGAAAGCTGTCATTAGCTCTTTAATTATCTCCCTGTTTGCAAATAAGGTCTAGGGAAACTATACTGGGCCACCTCTGTTTATTCTGGGCTCAGTGGCATTCTGCATTTTAACAGTATTTACAGGGTGGGGTGGGGGAGGATGGTTTCATTGCTGGGAAGACAGAGTGTTTATACAATTGCTCTTTTTAATTTTCCATGACTCTGTGTTACCAGGACCCACAACACATTTATTCCTCCCCTTTTCTCTGATCCGGGTCTTGGATACATGGGAAACAATACCTACTGTCCAGAACACCTACTAACACAACAGAATTGTGCTGTTACCTCAATTTTATAGTTAAGGAAACTGAGGCTGGGAATGGGAAGCTAATATGTGCCAGTCAAGATTCAAACGCAGGGCCATTCAACTGCAGAGCTTATCATGTGTGCTATCTGCTCTTCTTCACTTTCTCTCATATAGCAGTGGTAAAGGTCAAAGGGAATGGGGTGGACTAAATGTAGCTTGTGTGATAGGAGAGTTTGAAATGTCAGTTGGACTTGACACAACTGAGGTGATTTTCTGGGTGCCTTTCCTCATTTCCTCCAGTGTGACTCAAGGCTGAGTCATTAAGATTTGTCATAGTAACTAGTATGCCACTCAGAAGGAAGAGAATTTCAGATCAGGAAGGATGCTATATTTCAATGCATATGCTTCTATATCCTAGTGGGAGGGAACCAAGGCAATGGAATGGGCAGAGAAAATGGTAAACTAGGCAGAGAGAGAGCTTGCCCTTAGCTCAAATCCAAATCCTATCATTTGTTACTTCTAAGACCTTGGGGATTGGTGGCTTTATGGCACCCTTTTCTGTAAAATGGCTGCCAAAACAAAAGACAGTGTCCCATATGTAGGCTTTCTGAATTTGCCTGATAAGATCTTCAGGTTTCTAGGTCCTTCCCTTAGAAAATCTTTGTCAGAACATTGAAGGTTTGACCCAGAAATGATGCTGGCCGAGATATATCATGAAGACACCACTTTCTTGATCCAGGAGTACCCCATAGACTTAAGTATCCAATGAAAGTACATCTTGTCCATTCCACTTCCTTCAGGCACAGAGACAATAGTTGTTGAAGGCCCTCAACACCCTCCTTTAGTCCCAGACTAAAAGTTGCTCAAGACCAAGTATTATTCTGAATGTATGGTTACAGACCCAAAAATCTTTGGGAATAGTCCTTTAGGACCAGCAATGGTGCCTGTCCAGCTGACATGTAATTGGGAATTTGGGACACCTGGGTCGCCATGGAGAAAAAGGGGGCCTGGAAGTGGGGTGGAGGCTCTGATCAGGAGACAGTGCTAACAAGAGCTAAAACTAAGCTTTTATTTCATGACATTATCTAGGACTTGCCCCAAATGTTTAAGAAAAGAAAGGCAATAGAAAATGTCTTATTATTGGTAGGACATTATAAAAATAACAACAATCAGTTATAAGATTTCTTGAATGCTTCGTCATTGCTGAAATCAATTTCCAGAAGAAAAGGACTTTTTTTTAACAGTCAAAATTAATTCCATATCTCTCATTGTCACTGAACACGCCTCCAAGGGAAAATGGCCTTCTGCATCAATAGAAAGAATGGGCCTTAGTTTGGCTCTTCCAAAATCAATCTGGCCTTTCATTTTGCTGCACACAGTTTGCAGTGCACTCTGTTTTTGTGGCAAAGGTTTTCCAGAAGGAATCTCTTCTGGGCATGACCTAGATATCATCTGCTCATTCGCAGAAAACAAAACACTCCATCACAACAGAAAGACCCACATACAATTATTTTGTAAAGATGCGATGTGAACAGCACTTGACAGCAGATTATGGACTGAAAGAAAGAGTGACCACATTAGAAAATAACCTGTCTGACCCATGGTGCTTACTGTCACCTCAGGAATGGAAATGGGAATGAGTCACAAGCATCCTCACACCGGTGGGGTGACACATTGTGGGCTGTGTCTGCCCCACATTAGCACTGCGTTTGCATCTGCTGCCTGGTGGTGAGAGGTGGTTCCATTGGGATGTGGATGACAGCTTCAGCTGAGTATACATTTGAAAATCTGTATTTGGGTATTAAGCATAAGAACCTTATTTTACAACAGAATGTGAATTAATAAATACATTATAAATCAAGTAGAAGAGGATTTTAAGTAGCAAACAGTTTTTACAAAGGAAAGAATTTTCATAAGTAGTATGGAAATGGATGGCCCTTCTCCTACGGAGGGCTGGGGAGAGTACTCCTGGGAAGATGATATTTCTCAGACTATTGTCCTGTGGTTGGTGGCAGCTGAATAAGAATTTTGCTGATGGTCAAGTTTCTGAAGGAAATATAAAGGCACCTATAATTTTGTCTAATGTAGTTAAATCAAAGATAAAATAAACTTATTTTTTATTTTAAAAATTTAAAAAGGTTTTTATGATGTCAGAATCAAAGCTTTTTATTTTTAAATCATGAAGTCGCCGTGCAAATGTGGTCCCTGTTATAAATCTACTCTAAATGGGCTTTTCTGGTGCCAGTTAATCTCAAGGAAGGTGGATCTTCAAACACTAAAAACAGCATAGCACAAAGTGGTGGCACATCAGTGGGGCAGCTCTCATGGGATAGTACCTCAGTTTCTGGCTCCACGTGGGTCAGCAGGCAGTGCTTCTCTTCTTATCAGACCAGGAGTTGCCTCTCCTTCCAGAAGGAATGTTAGTGTAGAATAGACACCTCCTTTGATTAACAGAGATTGCATCCTGTCTCTTGAAAGTTGAAGCAGAAGATGTATTCTTTAAGCACTAAATCTACTGAAATCTAAATTCCACAAAGATGTTTAAATAAGGAAGAATTTCTCATACAAAACACTCTTTATTTTTGATTTATGCGAAGGAACTGCTATTCCATTGAAGGAAGAGATGCAGAAGATTCCCAGTATTTAAGGTCTTTTCTCTGATGTTGAGTTTATTACGTTCTTATGTCTCTAGAGTGTACAATCTATATGACAAGAGAAAGATTTGTGCATGAAATAGTCAATAGAGCAAGGCAATGAGTGATTAAGAATGGGCATGAATGGTGCAGTGTTTTCCATTCATTCATCCATTCACTCATCCATTCATTCCCCAACTGGTTTCAGAAAGCGAATGATCCGGATTGAGTTTAGTCTGGTTAGAGAATGGGAGAGACCAGTTGAGGCTGGAGTGGTAAAGGAAGGCTTCTGGGAGAAGGTGAAATGTGAGGCAAGTCCTCTTGGTTAGGTAGGATTTCCATGGAGATGTGAGTGAAGAATGAGAAAGGCAATCCTGGGAGAAGCAGCAGTGCAGTCAAAAGGTGAGGTGGTACAAATGCCTCGCTGGGATTTGTAGGAAGTAACAGTGTGGTGGGAGTGGAGCTCCACAGTAGGCAATAAAGAGATTTCTACTTCTAGTTGTATTTGGAAGAATGCAGCTATATTATGAGACACCTTCAATGTCTGTCACTTTAGTGTTTATCACTGGTGTCATAGTCCATATGGAACCACTTCAGTAATACATCACCAGGGCCTATGTCCTACATAGGAACAAACCCTCACCATATATTCTCTTGCTGTCTTACAGGCAGTGAGTTTATCCCACTAAACATATGCTCTCTTTCTTCCCGCCTGTTTCTTCTTCTCCTTGTCTCTCTTTATTCTCCCATCTGTTTCCTCCCTCTTTCTCTCATCTTGGCTTTCTGTCCTTTCCATTCCCTGTCTCTGTACTTATTCTTCAGAGCCCATGGTGATCTGGTTCTAGCAGGGTTTGCATAAACTTCTCCAGCTGACAGTGTTTTCCATTTTTTTGTGTGTGTCACAGTGGGAATTGTTGCTTTCTTTATTTCTCTACAAACAGAGTGTCCAGTAACATTGCAAATACATCCCATATTGAAGGGGAGAAAAAGCAGTAACAATCAGTAAGGTAATGGGGAGAGCTTTCTTCAGGACTCCTGAGGGTATTTCTGTACTGAACCCTTTTGGGCTCCCTTATGAAGAAACATAAATGTCAATTGTTGCTCTATTTTTATCCTGTAAAGCTCAGAACATAAATTCTTAAGGTTATAGATTTTTTTTTCTTCCACCTTTAATACTACAAATTGTTGGTTGCAGGAAACCCCGGGAGAAGATAAGTTTGAAAAAGTTGTTTGATGTCTCAAAGCATTAGGTTGAGGAAGGTGAACTAGGTAAATTCCTATTTCTTTTATTCAGTTGTTTGTCACTGTTCTGGTTAGGACTCAGGGTGACACAGGGAAAGTGTCAGTTTGAGTTGTGATTCCAGCAGCAGGGGGTGGGGATGACAGTGATATTTTTGGGTTGACAAAGACAGCAGTAATGACAAAATGCCAATATGTGCATCATTTTCTAAGAAAGGTTTTCATAATGCTTGAGAATTTATGAGCCCTTTTGAAGCAATTAGTGATTAGTGATAGTTTTATGGTTAAAAAATGCTGACAAGTTCTGGTATCCTCATTTTTAAAAAAATAATTTTTATTGATTTTAGAGAGGAAGAGAGAGAGAGAAACATTAATGATGAGAGAGAATCATTGATCAGCTGCCTCCTGCATGTCCCCTACCAGGGATGGAGCCCATAACCCAGGCATGTGACCTGACCAGGAATCAAACTGTGACCTCCTGGTTCATAGGTTGCTGCTCAACTACTTAGCCACACTGGCTGGCCTGGTATCCTCATTTTTTATCTAATACTTCATTTATCTGTTAACCTTGAGGTCAAAATGCAAAAATAAATTTATCCTCCTGGTAACTAAAATTGTCTTATTTTTATTATAACGATGTTTGATGAAAAGACTTCTAAAACTTGCAAAATGACATGACTTCATAATGAAATACATTAGTTTAGACTGTATATGTATGAAAGTTATGGAAAACCCATATTGTCTTAAATAGTAATTTTGGTGCTAGACGTGTTCATTGTTACTAGGGTATAACTGCTTGTAGGTCCTCTCAGCTTACTTAGTAAGGGAATATATGTGTGAATGCTAACATATACTGTGTATGTGCATATATACAGTCATACATACTGTAATAAGATATACATAACATAGAATTTATCATTTTAATCATTTTTTAAGAATATATATATGCAAGTATTTTGTAGGAGTACTGATCTACCATAATTTTTCTGATGTTTGTCTCATAAATAGACTTGTATTATGGGCTTTGGGGAGAAAAGCACATATGTAGATATATACATGTCTATATTAAGCAAAATATGAGTTATTACTATTTGGAACATTAATCCATTGCCATGTGGATTATTCTAACTTTCTCTCCTTGCTTATCTGTTAATTCCTACTCCAACGAGATCTGGCTCCTACCATCTTATCTAATAAAAGAGTAATATTGAAATCGACCGTTTCTCGGAGATGCCTAAGCCACGCCCACCAGCCAATCAGAGTGGCTGTATGCAAATTAACCATGCCAAGATGGAGGCCGGCAGTCACAGAGCTAGAGTAAACAGGAGGCTTCTGTTGCACCAGGAGTAAACTGTCTGCCTAGGCTGGCTGGGCCTCTCTCTGCTCACGGCAACATAGTTGCAATTATAGAAGCCACAGAGCTGAACCAAACAGGAAGCTTCCGTTGCACCAGCAATGGAGGAAACTGCCTGCCTAGGCCAGCTGGGCATCTATTAAGGCAATATTCTTTCAATTATAGAAGCCACGGAGCTGAAGCCAACAGGAGGCTTCGTTACCTGCCTAGGCCTGGGCTTAAAGCAATAGTGTATCAATTATAGAAGATAAATAAACCCAGAGACCTGCTTCCAGCCAGCCTTGCTGGGACGTTGGGTCAATGGGAGCTGTGGGCAGCCTGAAAGCCTGAAAAATGGCCCTCAGCCCCACACCCAGGCCGCCCAGGCACCCCAATAGGGACCTGAACCCTGAAGGGGCTGTGGGCAGCCTGAAAACAGCCCTCAGACCCTCACCCAGGCCGGCCACACCCCAATAGGGTGAGGGTCCATACTGGGGAGCTTGGCTAGCCTACAAACAGCCATTAGGCCCTCACCCAGGCTGGCCAGGCACACCAGCAGGTGGACATCCCCTGAGGGTTCCCAGACTGTGAGAGGGCACAGGCCAGGCTGAGGGACACCCTGAGAGCACACATTTTTGTGCACTGGGCCCCTAGTCTATAATACATTTACTCAGTTGTCCAATATTCATATATAGTAGTATCAGAACCAATACTCTTGAGAGAAATAACATTATTAACTAGAGCACAGAGCTTGTGTGGAATTCCTTTTACCTTTAGTTTTATAGACTCCATTAATTTATAAAACTACCTAGGTCAGCACTTTCTGCCCATCTCCTTCAGTGAAATAGTTTCATACTTTTAATATAGTTTTCTTGTCACAGTCTGCATTCTATCCTGAGTTCTCCTACCCCCCTAAATGATTTTTAAATTTGCATGCATTAAGGTTCATTCTTGTGGTATAAATTTCCAGGGTTTTGACAAATACATAATGTCATATATCCACTATTGCAGAATCATACAGAATAGTTTCACTGCCCCAAAATGTCCCTATGTTTTACCTATTAAACCTCCCTGTTACTACCAAATCCCTAATAATCACTGATTTTTTCTCTCTCTAGTTTTGCCTTTTTAGGAATGTCATATAATTGGAATTGTATATTATACAGAATACTCAAACTGCCTTTTTTCACTTAGCAATATGCGTTTTAGATATATTCATGTTTTTTTGTGTCGTGATAGCTCATTTCATTTTTTTTTCATTTTCATCAAATGTGTGTATTGAATATTTACTGTGTCATACATACTGTAATAAAATATACATAACATAGAATTTACCATTTTAATCATTTTTTAAGAATACAATTCAGTTACATTCACATTGTTGTGCAACCCTAGCCACTATCTACTTCAAGGAAGTTTTCAACATCCCCAACTGAAACTCTACCCATTGCACAGTAACTCCTCATTCTCCTATCCCCAATCCCCTAGTAGCCTCTGTTCTACTTTCTGTCTCTCTAACTTTACCTATTCTAGGAAACTCATATAAGTGAAATCATACATATTTGCCCTTTATGTCCAGCTTTTTTTCACTTATGATAATATTTTCAAGGATCATCCATGTTAAAACATGTGTCACAATTACATGGTTTAAATAAGATTGAATAATATTCCATTGTATGTGTATACTACATTTTGTTTATCCACTCATCTGCTGATGGACATCTGAGTTGTTTTTACCTTTTTGGCTAGGGTGAATGTTAGTGCTATGAATGTTAGTGCTCGTTTCATTTTACTGCTGAATAATATTTCAATGTATGCTTGTGTCACATTTTATCCATTCACCTATTGAAAGGCATTTTGGTTGCTTCCACAGTTTGGCAATTATGAATAAAGCAGCTATAAACTTTGCACACAGGTTTTTGTATAGACGTGAGTTTTCAAATCAGTTAGGTGAATATCTAAGAAATGAAATTGCTGTATCACATGATAAGACTTTGTTTAGTGCCCTGGCCGAGTGGCTCAGTTGGTTGGAGCATTGTCCTGTGCTCAAAAGGTTTCAGATTCTGATCCTGGTCATAGCACATACCTAGGTTGCGGGTTTGATCCCCAAGGGTATGTAGGGGAGGCAACAGTTTGATATTTCTCTCTTACATTATCACATCGATATTTCTTCTCCCCCCCTTTCTCTCCCTCCCCCTCTTCCTCTCTCTCTCTCTCTCTCTCTCTCTCTCTCTCTCTCTCTCTCTCTCTCTCTCTCTCATCAATAAAAACATGTCCTCAGGTAAGGATTTAAAAAAAAAAGACCGTGTTTAGCTTTGTAAAAAATTGTAAAACTGGTGTAACACTTTGCATTCCTACCAGCAATGAATGAGAATTTCTGTTGCTCTTCATCCTTACTAGTATTTGATGATGTAAAATATTTTGGATTTTAGCTTTTCTAATATATATGTAGTGGTATGTCATTGTTTTAATTTGTAATTCCTAATAATAATATATTAGAAGTTTTATAGTTTTATGTTTTACATTTAGGTCTATGATCCATTTTAAGTTAAATTTTGTGAAAGGAGTGTGTTCTGTGTCTCACTTAATTTTTTTTGCATATGAATGACAGTTGTTCCAGCATCATTTTTTAAAAAAATATTATTTTTCTATGGAATTGTTTTTGCTTCTTTGTTAAAATTCACTTTATTTATGTGGGTCTATTTCTGGGCTTTCTGTTGTATACAATTGACAGTGTTGTGCTGTCTTGATTGTTATGTCTTTATAGTAAGACTCAAAGTTTGTTATTATTGTTGTCCTTCTCCTCCTTTTCCTCTTCCTCCTCATGGTGCTTCATGTTTGCTATTGTGAGCCTTGCCTTTCCATATAAATTTTAGGATCAATTTGTCCATAACTACAAAATAGTTTGCTGTGATTTTGATTGGAATTTCAGTGAATCTATAGATCAAGTTGGGAAGAATTGATATCTTAACAATATTTAGTCTTACCTCCCCAGTTAGTTAGATCTTCTTTGGTTTCTGTTCCTGCTATTTTGTTGTTGTTGTTGTTCTGAAGTCTGTTTTTCATATATGACTATAGCTACCCCAACTTTCTTTTGATTAGTATTAGCACTAGTGTTAGCATGATTTCTTTATCTTTTTCTACGTCTTCATTTTAACTGATCTATGTCTTGTAGACAATATTATAGTTGTGGCTTATTTTTATCTGCTCTGAAAATCTCTGACTTTTAACTGTAATATTTAGAACATTCACATTTAAAGTAATTATTGATATAGCAGAGTAATTTGCATTGTATAGGAACTGTTTTCTGTTTGCTGCACTTGTTCTTCATTTATTTTCTTCCCCCTTTTTTCTACCTTTTCTGGTATTAATGAGCATTTTGTGTTATTTCATTTTCTTGCCTCTCTTAGATGGTTGATTATACTTCTTTAAAATGTTTTTTTTTCAGTAGTTAGCCTAGAATTTTAAATACACATTTATAATCAATCTACATTTACTTTTAAATAATACTATATTGCTTCTCAGATAAAGCAGGTACCTTATAATAGTACTTACAATTTCTCCATCTTGTCCCTTATAAAATTATCATTTACTTCACTAATCCATATGTCATAATCACACAATGTGTTGTTACTGCTATTACTTTTAACAAACATCTGTCTGTTTTTCAACTAATGATAGGAAATGTAAAAGGTTTTATTTTATCAAAACTTATTCCTTCTTTGATGCTTTATTTTTAAAATGTAGGTCTGAGTTTCTAACCTATATCATTTTGCTTCTCTCCAAAGAACTTCTGGTGATGAATTCTATCAGCGTTTATTATTTTAATGTAAGACTTTTTTCATGTTTGTTGAGGTATAATTGACAAAACTGTAAGACATTTAAAGTGTACAATGTTATGGTTTTATATACATACTAGGGGCCCGGTGCACAAAAATTTGTGCACTTGGGAGGTCCTTCAGCCCGACCTGTGCTCTCTTGCAGTCTGGGACCCCTCTGGGGATTTCCACCTGCTGGCATGCCTGGTCATCCTGAGTGAGGGGCTGATGGCTGTTTTCGGGCTGGCCAACCCCCCAGTGTTGACCCTCACCCCATTGGGGTGTGGCCAGCCTGGGTGCGGGTCTGAGGGTCGTTTTCAGGCTTTCAGGCTGCCCACAGTCCCTTCAGGTTTTGGGTCCTTACTGGGGTACCTGGCCAGCCTGGGTGAGGGGCTGATGGTTGTTTTCAGGCTGGCCAAGCCCCCCAGTGGGGACCTTCACCCCATTGGGGTGTGGCCAGTGTGGGTGATGGGCTGAGGGACATTTTCAGACTTTCAGGCTGCCCACAGCTCCCATTGACCCAATGTCCCAGTAAGGCTGGCTGGAAGCATGTTTCTGGGGTTTGTTTATCTTCTATAATTGATACACTGTTCCTTTAAGCCAAGGCCTAGGCAGGTAACGAAGCCTCTGTTTGCTTCAGCTCGTGGCTTCTATAATTGAAAGAATGTTGTCTTAGTAGACTCTAGGCAGTTTCCTCCATCGCTGGTGCAACAGAAGGCTGCTGTTTGCTTCACCTCTGAGGCTTCTATAATTGAGACAATGTTGCAAATATGTTGTTGCCTGGAGCTGGGAGAAGCCCAGCCAGCCGGCAAACAGTTTTACTTCTGCTGCAACGGAAGCGTCTATTTACTTCAGCTCCATGAGTGCTGGCCTCCATCTTGGCATGGTTAATTTGCATACAGTCACTCTGATTGGCTGGTAGGCGTGGCTTAGGCATCCCAAAGAAACGGTCAATTTCAATATTACGCTTTTATTAGATTAGATAAGATGATTTCCCACTGAGTTAATTAATACATACATAACCTCACATATTTACTCCACCCTTTTTTAGGGGGTGACGACACTGAAATTCTACTCTCTTAGCAAATTTCACTTATACAGTGTCATCATTTATAGTCACCATGTTATGGTGTTATACACTACACACTATATCCTTAGACCTTTATTTTATGACTCAAAGTTTGCACAGTTTTAGCAAAATTTCCCCATTTTTTGCACTCTCCAGCCACTGGTAACCACTATTCTAGTCTCATTACTGTGAGTTTGGGTTCTTAGGATTCTACAATATAAGTGCTATTATATTTATCTTTATCTGACTTATTTCACTTAGCACAATGCTCTCAATGTTATTCATGTTGTGGAGATTGTCATATGTTTATCCATTCATCTGTTGACAGACACTTGGTTGTTTTCATATCTTGGTTGTTGTAAATAATGCTGCAATGAATATGGATGTGCAGATTTCTCTTCGAGACCCTGTTTTTATTTCCTTCAGAGATACACCCAGAAATGAGATGGCTGGATCTTATGGTAGTTCTATTTTTAATTTTTATAGGACCCTCCATACTGTTCTCCATAATGGCTGAACCATTTTATGTTACCATTAACAGTGCACACAGATCCCGTCTTCTCCATATCTTCACCAACACTTCTTATTTCTTGTCTTTTTGATGATAGCCATTCTAACAGGTAGAGGTGATATTTCATTATGGTTTTGATTTTCATTTCCTTCATGATTAGTGATGCTGAACACCTTTTCATGTACCTGTTGTTCTGTTGTATGTCTGCCTTGGAAAAATATCTACTCTTATACTTTGCCCATTAAAAAAAAATGGGTTATGTGGGATTTTGCTATTGAGTTGTATGAGTTTTTCATGTATTTTGAATATTAAACCCTTATGGATATATGATTTGCAATATTCTCTCTTTAGCATGATGTTTTATATTAACCTGGCTATGAGTTGGGCTCTATTTAGTATTTGTTATGGCTCTAAGTGCCATAAACCTCAAATTCCTCTAGTGTTCTTAATATTTTTGCCACTATTATCTTTGGGTTTCCCTAAAAACTCCTTGAAGAGTCTGAATCTTGTAGCTGTAATCTGTTGTTATACTGGAGCTGTGGTGATAAGGAATCGGACTCCTATTCCTTAGTAGTATTCTGTACTCTTAAGATAAAATCTCAGTTTTTAGTGAGCCTGTGTTCTTGGAATATGGGTTTCACAGAAGTTTCTTACCTTTTCCCCCCTCCCTGCCCTCCCTGGGTGAGACAGGAGGCAGGAGAGGGCTGGGTAGGCAAGCTGGTCCCCTGCCTCTGTGACATAAGGCTCTTCTAAGGTCCTTTTCAGTGGAGAGTAGCCCTTTTATGGGGAACACACAGCACAGTTTCAGATGATTGCTTTTCCTTCCCTTACGAAAGATCCGAGGTCTTTTTCTTGGCCCTTCATTGTGAGAACCTGGTTTGGTTCTTGAAGGTGATATCCATGAAAGTGTGGAGTTCTCCCTAAAACTGAGGCCCCCGGGAGTTTCTCATTCTCATGGGTTGTTTTCCTGAGCAGGATGCAAGGGTGACTTGTTTCCCAGGTTCTTGTCCAGATGGATTCGAAGAATGAAGCCAGGGACAAAAGATGATAGATGAAAAAGGTGGAAATTTTTTTGGAAGCAAGTACAGACTCCCAGGTAGGGTGGGTGGGGGGTCCCAAAGGAGGTAAGCCACTAAGCTTTTTGCCAAGGTTTATAAGGACTGCAGGTCTTTGTCTCTTCATACTGCTTGCCAGTTGGTAGAATATCAGCTTCAAAGCTCAGAACCCACGTGGTGCCCCCTTTTCCCTCTCCCCTTCAGTGGTAGAACTCTCTGTCTCCTGTGAAAATCTGTTTTCCTCTTTCTCCCATTTGTCGGCATTTCTCTATCTGTGAAAGTTTGTTTCATTTTTCTCCCCATACCATGTGGCTTTTCCCCATCTTCTGTGAATGGATGTCTTCCTCTCCTCTTACCTTGGGGCACCTTTTAAAAAAGAAATCTCTGTGACTGTATGCCTTTTGGCAGCTCCAAGCACTCACCTCTGCAGTCCTCCCCCATGAACCCTCTATTCCTAAAATTACACTCAGCCTCCAGCAATTCATCAAAATAATGATTTAAATGTTTCCATCTATTTATGGCTCCATGGCGTTTGCTCTGGATAAGCTGATCTTGGTTGTGTTTGTGTTCTCCTGTCTCTCTACGTTTCAGAGTGGCTGTCTACCCTGGACCTCAATTCTTCGATGATCCAAGAAATCCATTTATTTTCAGTTTGTTCAGCTTTTTCTTATTCTAATGATGGCAGTGACAGTTTCTAAGCTCTTTATGTGTCAAGAACTAAAACCAGATTTGTCTTAATGTTCACCTTTTGGTTTTAAAAACTTCAAACAAGAAGTTTTGATGAATGATCCTCTATATTGTAATCAAGGTCTAATTATTATGAAAATGTTGTGCATTTGATAGACTATTGTCATCTTGAACAAAGAAGAAATTGTTCTTTGAATAATGAAGGAAGAAATGTATTTCTGCTTCCTGGGTAGGCTTGATAAAGACATGCCTCAGTGTAGAGGTGAAACTAATTGGAAAGATGTGATGTTTTATCATAATTAGACTGTAAATGTCATAGCTGGGGTCATTTACCACCCCCACCTCTGGATACTGGCATGAGGGAGCATGAAAAATCTTTGACAAAATGTACAGCAAATAAAGTGGGATTTTTCCTGGTTCTCCCCTGATCTGCAGGCATCAAAGAGAACTGAAAATGGAAAATAACAGCATATCTGAACTGTTAGGAAATATACTCCATTTATTGGCTGGAAAATTACCACAAGTGTGCACATGCTGACTTAAGGAGGACTTTAGCAGAAAGCAGGATTGCTCTAATTTGTTTCAAAATGTGTCTGCAGTTATAACTGAAGTATAAAACATGTCCACCTGATAAGATGAGTGGATATTCAACTAGGCTGTGATACAAACCATGAAACTCCAGACAGAGAAAGATCTGTAGGGGGAGAAGGGAGCTAAAACTTCCCTTAGATTGTATGCGAAGCAGCCAGAGGGCAGCACAGCAGTTTGGTTTTAAATGCCAAAAAAACATTTAAATGGACCCTCTAAATGGATCCAAAGAAATGAACTACAGATGGTGTTTCTTATTCAGGGTTCACAAACGCCTCCCACAAACACCAGACAAAGATATAGTCAGGCATTCACATGAAAATAAGAACAAACATCTGAAATTCAGAGAAGCAGTCTGAAAAAATGGCAGTAAAAGTTTTATCATGTGATCATAGCAGGTAGCAAAATGCCTGATACATAGAAAGTAGCCAGATCTATTATACAGCCCCCTACTAAATAGAACCTTAAAGCTTAAATAGAACTGAAATCCTTTAGACAAGTTAAAAAACAAAATAGCTTTTTTTTTTGCATGTAATTTTTAAAGCTTACTGTCCCAAATACTGTTTAGAAACTGTTTTACGGTCAGTCCAGACTTAATCCAATGACTAAATATACTGTTTATTGGCTGGAAAATTACCACAAGGGTGCACATGCAGTCTTAGGGGGGACTTTAGCAGAAAGCAGGATTGTCTGACAGACTGTCTGACAATCTTTCTCAGAAATAAGCCTCCTCTCCGTACCCCCCCAAATTACAGAATGCTGACCCTGAACCCATAAAGAGATTTAATGACATTCACTGTATTGATACTTTTACAAATGGTTCAGACATTCCAGAAACTTTATTTTTATAAAAGTTTTTTCTCCCTAATCCTTAGGTAATCATTAAATCTGATTGACATTAAAATTCCATTATTATTTAGCATTTTAGTTAATGTATTCCTTTTATCTCTTGTCCTTTTGCCTGGATCATGGTCAGATAGAAAGTCGATTATATTCAATGACATTTTAACCTGTAACATTCAGTGTATGAAACGAAGTGGGTTAACATCAAGATTAATTCTTCCTTGTTTAATGTAATAAATTTAAACCAAGCTAACAATCATAGTGCATCATTTTATAATCATGAACTATTGTCCAGGAAGTGACACAATCCATAAATATATGGGCCATTTTCTTTTTCAACCCCAAAATCAGGGTACATGACAAATGTGATTATACTTTCGTGGACAATAAGAGATAATTTAAAATGTCGGCTCTTCTAGTAAATTCAGGATGGAGAGTCACAATATACACCCCTACTCTTTTCCTCTGGCTTGGAAAAATTTGGAGACCTCACTAAGAGGCTGCCAACCCCATTCATCCATTCTCTTCAGGTTCAGCCTTTCCTGATGTGCAGGCATTCAAGTATAAGCAGGCTGTCAGGTTTGAGTGGCGTGGTTTCTGCTTGACACATGTGCAAAGCACTTTTCCTAAAGAGAAGGAGGACCTCTTCTCAAATGTCACTGTGATGGAGAAGCATATTTTTGTTTTTTGACAGATGCCTCACTTGTCTGGGTTGCATACTTTCCACCAACTAGCCTTGACCCAAATGAAGTTTTGACTTCCGAAGTTGTAATTAACAAAAACAAAAAAAAACTTCAGTTGCTTCTGATTCATGTGAAGGTCGATCAGTGGAAATAATAGCTCTAGGCCAACTTATGAATCTCCCAGAATGTCAGCAGTTATTCATTATAGAAAGAGAGCAGATAAAAATAACAAAGACAGAGGAAAGTGTTTAAGGTTTAGAATTTTGGTTTGTTTGTTTATTAGAGCTTTTTTTCTTTTTCCTTTAGGAAGGGCTGGGGTGTCCTACACTCTTTGAAAACATAAATGTGAAGATAAGAATTTGCTTAATTTGATGACATATGGAAATTTACTTGTGGTCTTAAATCTTTTGTACTTTAAGCTGGTTATTATGACCGATACTATTAATAATATTACCACTAGCCTGCCTGGTGTCATTTGTCACATATTGCATTATTTCATTCTGTGTGCAGATAGCATGACTGTTCTCTCCTTCCCCTGCTCATCTGTGTCCCTTTGCAGGTAAATCTTAATAATCATTAGTCATTTTTGGTGTTGACCATTATCTATTAAATATCTAGTACTGACTGATAAAGTGTAAGTGAATATAAACCTTTCCAGCTTGAGCCAATACTGGGCACAATCCTGGGCTAAGGAAAAAAAAAGGAAGGGAGGGAGGGAGGGAAGGAAAGAGGGAGAGGATGAGAGAGAGAGAAAGAGAGAGAGAAAGTATGTGTGTGTGTTTGCTTGCATCAGTCCATCTCTGCTTTTGGTGCCCTCAATATGCCCTCTCCTGGTATCCCATTTATTATTCCTTTTTCTCTTGAATATCTGCATCCCAGATATTCAAGGGAAAAATGGCTTTACTAATTTTTCCAAATTGTGAGCTAATAACGGTTTAGCTGTTGTCACCCAAAGGACATTGTACATTCATAGGGAGATATTTAAAGGGTAAAAACTCTTCAAAATTCAAAGCATTAAAGCTCTAATAATAGAATTGCAGGTTGCTTGAGGTCTTGGTGGAGACAGATTTCTTTTTGATCATTGGACTGAATACCATTTTACACCAAGTGATCCATCACCCAGTCTGCCTATAATTAAGGCACAATTGACTGTCTTTGTTTATAGAATTTGACAGTTGAAATTTTTTCAGACTGGCATATACAACTTCTGGATGCAGTATATTCAAATAAATTATACTTAAGAGTCCAAGGGTTAATCCTTTTGGGAGCAGATTCTTTTGAGCTTGGGTTCTGCACTATCTTTAAGTTTGACATCTGAGAGTTATAGCTTATATAGTACTTTCAGAGCAGAGGTTGTGTTTTATAAATCTAGCTATCCTTTAATACACGTAATACAAGCAGATGCTCAATAATTCTTTTGTGATTAAGAGTTATAAAGGTAATTGCTCTATTCATCAAAGAGAAATACATCTGTCCTAATTTTTGTGTTTATGTGAATCCAAACATCAGGAACCAATAAACCAAAAATGATTACTTTCTTCTCCAGGAGTCTAGAGCCAGTAATGCACAGGAAGAAAAACAAATAAGGATGAGCTTCTTGTACTCGCTGTGTTGTGAGGCTGAGCTACTTGAGAGCTAAGGGGAGGCAACTCCTCTCTGATGAGCCAGGAGTGAAGCCTCAGTGGTTGCTAATATTTTGCTGAATGAACTGTGAAATGCTTTCATTTTACAGAGAGGGTGTGTTCCTTTTGCTATCTGGAATGATTACTTTCAATTTATCAGAGATGATGAAGATTATTTTGGGTTAAAACTCCATGTATTTAAAATAGAGTATACCAAGAGAGTTAAAAATCAGTGCATTTTAAAAAACTATTTGGATGTTTACCCTTTTGGTAAAACATAAACCAAAACAAAAATCTAGACAGTGATAGTTTTGATGTAATAGGACCTTTTATCCTTCTGGTGAGAATTATTTATTATATTTTTCTTTCTGATTATGAAAACAACACATTCATTGGATAAAAAATAAAAACATGAAAATGATGTTGTTGTTTTTACATTTATCATGTAGAAATAGCCATTCATATTATTTTGTTGTATAGACTTCTTTTTCCATGAATATTGACATGTATATCCTTTTAAAAATCTTTGTATAGATGGTCATGTTAAAACATCCAGTTTTATTACTGACCTTTTTGTGCTATCTGCATTTGGTTTTACATTTTGATGGATAGCTATCTAAATGGCCACATGGCAATTCCATGGCACAAATTTACAGATAGTGATAGACATTTATCATGTTATAGTTTTGCTACTACTAACAATTTGTTGAAACTCCTTGCTTTTGACCTGCTTCTAGCATGTGCTTTTAGGCCTGAGTGAACTTTGTAAGTCATTGTGTGATCACCATGTATGATGGGTCTAGGCTGCTACTGAACCTGATTGTTGAGATATCTAAATTCTCAGGCCACTTTATTCGAAAAGGAATCGGCTGCCCCTGATACATAGGGCAGTGCTCTTTGAGTTTAAAAAGTGTGTAACTTATTTTCCATCTCCTACTTCATCACCTGCTTAACACTGAAGGAATGAGAAATACTTTTACATTTATCGACATAGCTCTTACCTTCCCTACAGAAACATTCCACTTCTTAGAAATACAAAATAAATATTTGCTGAAATACATGTCATGATAAATTTTCTGTCTGCTAATATTATCTTATGTCAGTAGACGTGGGATATTTCAAATTTAGGAACAAGGATTTTTCTGTAGGAGGACTTGTCATGTAGGTTTAGCTTGTGTGTTGTTTTCAGTTATCTTTTTTTGGAAATAATTCTACTTGCTGATTTAACTCCAACTTGCATTATTCTGATTTTGCTGCTGAAGCAGAGGAAAGACTAGTTTCTCTAAATATTTTTATAAATATTTTATTGGATTGGGTTTTGACATCACAGAATTCTAACTTCTGGAGCCAGGAGGATTTTCAGAGAGTGTATAAATCCTTAGCCTGGAATACTTAAATGAACTTAAAGAAGCCTATAACCCCCAAGAAATAACTTGCAAATGTGTGTGTGTATAGACAATGCCCAAAGCTTTCATTCAATTCCTGAAAGAATCCATGAAAGAAAAATATTGGTTAAAAGTCACTCACAGACCTCATTTTAAAAAGGAACAAACTGAAATCCAGAAACATCACTTAAGGTTAGGAACAAAGTACACATTATACTTCCCTCCTAAATTCTCCTTCTAGGCAAGTAGAGCCCAAGGTTTTGTGTAGTGTTGTGCTGGCCAACATTTAACAACCAGCTCTGCAAAAAAATAGTAGTCATATATGTGCAAATATAACTTTATTATGTACTTTATTGGTATAAAGGATGTTTATCATACCATGTACAAATAATAAAACAGTACAATACACTTTATTATAAATTCCATTTACCTATAACTTCAGGGTGACTTGCTATTTCTTGCAAAATCTGTCAGTTTTTATAATGCTATTGCCAACATTAGTTTCACAAAACCAAACTGTGATGATTATTCAGTTTGGCCAAAAAATTACCTCAATGACAATCAAGTGAAGTTCCAACATAAATGTTTAATATACAACAGTGAAATAACTCATTTGACAATGAGGTAAATGATTTCTTGGCTGAAAATGGTAATTTTCAAATACTGTGATATTGATAGTCTAATGACCATCAACAAACTCTTCAGTTCAATGTACATTTTCTTTATCACCCTTTAAAGCCTAAACAATACAAATATAAGTCAAGCTCCAATTTGTAGCATTTATCAATTTTCAGAGGGTAAATATTCTCATCATGGCTGATTTCAAGCTGCCAATGAAAACTCACTAGGCCACGTAGCTCAATAAAATGATTAGAAAGCGATAATCTTTGAGTTACTACACTTTTTTAAAAAAAATCTAATTTATTCAATTATAACTTTGGATAATTTAATTTTTTAATGGCCAAGGTTAACAAGCTTGCCAAAATTCCCAAAATTTTAATAATTGGCTCTCATGAGATAATTAAAGCCAAGTCTACTTTACCACTAGTTCTGTCCCTCTAATTTGCAAGCCCTGAGCTGAATGTGGGAAAGGAATATGGAGCATGAGGAAATAGAAACAGTTTGTGTGACAAAGGCAGGATCTAAAACCAAGGAGACTTAATAAAATGCCCTATTCCAAAAGGACATTATTAGAGAGAATAAGATAAAGCTATAATACTTAAGTAGAAAGCTGTCCTTGATTTATTAGTAGGTAAAAAAAGTTTACTTACCAATAAAAACATTGTCTTGTAAAAATATATATGTTTTCTTACTGATTTCAGAGAGGAAGAGAGAGGGAGTAAAAAATAGAAACATCAATGATGAGAGAGAATCAGCGCTCAGCTGCCTCCTGCATGCTCTCTCCTGGGGATCAAGCCTGCAACCTGGGCCTGTGGCTTGATCAGGAATTGAATCGTGACCTCCTGGTTCATAGGTCAATGCTCAATCACTGAGCTGCACTAGCCAGGCAAAAACACAATGTTTTTAAATGTCTGTGTCTGTGTGTGTCTCTGTATATGTCTGTGTTTGTGTGTTCGTATGTAAATGTCCACATACAGATAAACCCTGAACTATTAACTGTGTCTAACTGGAGATTGGGTTAATTAGAGGGAAAATTTTTACTTATTGCAACTGCTTTTTAATGAACACTTTTTAATGTATACAAAGAAATGACAATGGCAAAACAAAATTAAAACAGAAAGAAAGGACTAGACAAAAATATAAACAAATAATCAGATAAAAACTATGGTAAGAAGCCAAGAATCTACAACCAGGGAAAATCCATAAGGTGTAAGAAAATGAGTAGAATCTAAAAGGCTGCAGGATACAAATCCTGAAGAAATTTTCTTGGCCCTGAAACATAGATCCAGATTTCTTTCTATCAGGAAGCCTGCAGCCTTCATGCTGGGAAGAAAGAGACTTACTGGAAGTAAGAATTCCCGTTGCCATAACCAGCTGCTATACCTTCTTGGTTCTTCAAACCATTTTAACAAAAAGCAATGGCACCGTGAATGGAAGCTCTCTTGAACATCCTCTGTAACGATTCCTTTCTGCAATTCCTAGTAATTGATTCTAGTAAGATGAGGAACTGATACTGGAGAAAAATGGAAGTTGATGAGGATGTCTGTGGTAGGGCTATTATTGGTACACGTCTAGAGCCCTGTGTGTTTGAGATACAAGGGAATGAATTAGGATAGCAGCAAGTGATGGAGTAGACCTCCCGAAGTTCCCCGTTGCTCAACCACCCTTTTCCCAACCGACCAATAGGGATGCAGAGGAAATGACCCAAGTCTGACTGCATCCC
>PVJC01009372.1:0-24425 GCA_004026665.1 Murina feae
AGTCCCTTCGAGTTTAGGAGAAAAACAGCAAAGATACCAGGCATGGGTATGCTCCCATGAGAACATGAGGTGGCTCCTTTGCCTCGAGGCTTTTTAGATTTTTTCGGCCAGGCGGCATCCTAGGGGAGGTTTCAGGGGAAGGGTCTTAACAGAACATTTATTAGCTTTTCAGGTGCGTCCTTCAATATGTTGATTTATCAAAATGTGTACATAGAAGGGTCAGGGTTCTTTTTTGGTTAGTTTCATTTTCAAGAATGTCATTGAAGAGGGACAGAGACCAAGGCTGTTCTGTCTCAGAATGGTCTGGAATGTGTAAACCATTTGCTCGTGGTGTCCTTGGTTAGGGGAGATAAGACCTTGTGATTCATTAGCTGCCTGTAACCTGCCCAGATTGTTTGGTCTTGTTTAATTAGATTGTCTGTTTCCCTTACTGCTCTTGTCAAGGAACCTCCTTAACTTCTCACTAGCCTGTCCCATGTGAAGAGAAAATGTTTAGAACTGAGAAGGTGATTATAACAAAGATTAATCACTCTTCCATTATAATTTTTTGTAAAAAGTACAGGGACAGTCTGGAGACCCAGGTCCAGGATGATCACTGCATGATCTGGGGCAAAGCTCTTTACAGCAACCTCCATCCCAGTGCCTCGATTGCATCCGAGATACCCAGCAACGTTCTGGGTGCAGAAAACATCCCTGAGTCCTCAGAAAAAAGTGTGGGATATGTTTAAGAAAGTCCTCTACCATTAATACCTGTGACAGTGAGGCACCTCTGTCCCTCAGATGAAGGAAAGACAACAGCCTCATTTGAAAACATTTTTTTAATTAAAAAAAAATCTATCAGGAACATTCACAAAAGGATTTTAGTCAATCTGATGTAATGATTTTAGGCAATAATAACCAGACTTTTGAAAGCCAGTGCTGATTACCAGGTGTATTAAAAATGGCCTTGGGGGAAATCTCTGAGCAAATATTTCTCTTTTAGTTTAATGTCAAAGTCTACTTAAAAGAAAAAAGGGAGGATGTCTGAAGTAGTCAAGTAGCAATCATTTGCACCTGGATAGACTACGTTTCATCCCGGAATCTGGAGCATTTTGTGCACAGATGGGAGAGCCTGTGTGTGCACAGGATGCTGTGGAGGCCAGGAAGGGGCAAGGCCAAGAGGCAAGGTGGCTCTGCCAAGGTGACACAGAAACACAGGTGGTCTTGAGAGCACTGCTCCCACTTGCTGACAATCATGTAGCCTCTCTGTTCTGAAGGGAGCATAGGTCGTACTGTGGCGGTCCCTCAGGGCTTCCCGAGCACAGTCTCTGGAGCCAAAGAAAAGCCAGTGAGGCTCTGGCTGAGTTTACGAAGCACCTGCTACATGTTACAGCCTCATTAGGCACCATGGGAGAGAATAAAAATGGACAGGACCCAGATCCTGCCAACAAGCATGAGGCTATCTCACAAGACTAGATTCTTTGTGAAGAGATGGGATATAGCCTGGCTGGTGTGGCTCAGTGGTTGAGCATCAGCCTATGAACCAGGAGGTCATGGTTCGATTCCAGGTCAGAGCACATACCCAGGTTGCAGGCTCACTCCCCAGTGTGGGGCACGCAGGAGGTAGCCAATCAATGATTCCCTCTCGTCATTGATGTTTCTAGCTCCCTCTCCCTCTCCCTTCCTCTCTGAAATCAATTTTTTAAAAAAAAAAAATTTAAAGGAGAGAGAGAGGAGAGAGAGAGAGAGAGAGAGAGATGGGATCTAGCAGTGAGGGTGGAAGGGATTAGGCCTTCCCCTGCGCCTCCAAGGGTAGACAGGATTTAGATAGAAACTTGGAGCTTTTCAGAATGTGCCAGGACACCCTATATTCTACCTGACTCCTTTTCCCATCAGAAGACTAGAGAATTCCTATCTTTCCCCCATGAAATACAAAGAAGGTTTAATGCTGGCCCCCATGCTATTTGCTGATGACCAGATACTTGTGGTCACCTCCAAGAAGTTCAGAAGGAATTTCGGGTCGTGTGTTCCCATCTTTGTGTTTTGCTGGTTTCTCGCCCCATCCAGTCCTGTTTTCCCCACTCCCTCTTTTCTTCTTTTCCTTTCCATGGAAGAAAAACTCACGATTAGACCTCAAGACAGGAGACCATAGAAGCTTCTGGATTCCTGCCCATTTCGCTGAACTTTGGGGCAACAATTGTTCTTGTTAGGGCTGAGCCTGAGCCTGTGCCAGGAGGAGGGCCAGGACCTCAGGGGGGTAGAGGAGACATTTGCCAAATGCTTACGGAATAAAGGCTTAGACAGAGGTCAGCAGATGGCTGTCTCAGCAGGACCCACCATCACTCGCTACCACAGTGATGCCACAGGCAGCCTAGTTTCCTAGAACAGTTCCCGTTCCCAAATGATGCCATAAACCATTCAAATAGCCTGGAAATTATCACATTTCAGTGTCCAAAGTACAATTTCAAAACTGCCCCCTCACATGTGGAACTGGCACAAAAATCACTCATTGGCCCAAATGTGCCCCCTGGGTTTCAGAAACTACAGTCATTGCAGCTGGAGGCTGGCTGGAAAGCAGGCTCATTTGGTCTTCACAGTATCCTGCTGTCCCCTGTCACTACTACCCGCCTCATACAGTACTGCCCACCCCCACTCCATGCTCCTTCTGCCTCCCCTTTGATGAAAACACCCCAGTTAGGGTCCAGCAAGCACACATGGGAGCTAAGCGACTGAAGGGAATGTGAGGCTATTTGCATCCTCACAAGAAACAGTGTCTCCAGCCCCCGGCGTGAAGTGCTAATAAGGAATTGGGGGTACAAGCAAAGTATAAGAGAATATGGGGAAGGAGAGTGAGAGATCTCCGTCTCTGTCTTCAAGGGGCTTCTGTCTGCTCTGCCTCTGACAGAGGAAGCGGCTAGCTGTGAGTGGACATAAAGTAAGTATGAGCGTCCCTCAATGAGTGGCCGAAGCTGGACACTGCCCAGTGGGCACACACACTTCTGAAGGACGGGCCAAGTGGCAGGAAGAAGCACCTTGGTGACTTTACCCAAAGACTGCGGGGTGCTGGCTGCAAGCCTGCAGCTGAATTCTGTATATTTCTGCACTTCTGCACCAGGGAAATTGTGAGCCCTGCCTGCCGGAAAACTGCACAGTGGCTGGTGTCACAGGAAGCACTCAGGCCACAGGGCACCCAGCTACCCGCTGTGATGGCCTCCATGTCACGGAGTCACAGACTCTGAGGACATGGAAGCAGAAGTCTGCTGTGGCTCATCTGTACTTCCTGAGCCCAGACCCTGCCCAGAGCACAGTCTCCCTCAGCCATCTGGCTGAATTCTGCCTCAAAGACACACTCGGGCTGCCCCGGGTTGGAGGTCTAGGTCATGAGCAGTCCACCTCCCCTCCGTTCCCTTCTTTTCACCCTGCTCCCTGGTGACAATTGTCTCGCTTCTGCTCTGCCCCCAACACCCTCCAGCTGGGGATGGCACCTTCCTGTTTGTTCTCAGGTTTTGATTCCATCCTTTCATTTCTTGCCCTTGTCTATGTTACTTCCACAGACAGGTATAACTATCATGACCCACCCCTCTGCAAGCCCTAGAACACCCTGTCGCTATGGAGAGTCCCCACAGAAAGGTGTGTGGAGTGAGCTAAGAGAGGACCCAAGCTTGAAGAATATCTCCTCTCTTTCTTCTTCTTCCCACCACAGAAGATGGGGAAACTTCACCCCTTTCCAGCCTGCACTCGGTAAAAGAGGATGCATGACCATCTTCGAAGAAAGTGTCCATAGAAGGCTGTTCTCACCTCAGTTTTTTTCCTCTGGCTTCTCCGATGACCAGATATTTCCACATTTCAAAATAAGTTCCTTTGCCTTTTTTTTTTTTTTTTCCTGGTAAAAAACTAACGTGCATGGGAAAGCTAACCACGGGTATTTGCGTTTCAGAGCAGCGTGTTTATTCTGAGAGCATACTCTGATAGGGAGGGGGGAAATTTAAGATGAGGGAGTTGGGAAAAGTTAAGAGAAGCCTCAAAGAAAAGAAAAAGCTGCAGAATAGTAGGATGGAAGGGGGCCCAGGCCACACTTGCACTGTCTTAGAGTTTTGTAGCAGCCAAGTGAACCTGAGCCAGGACGCAAACCCGCCGGAGGGGAAGAAGGCGCAATATACTGAAGCAAGTTCAGGCATTGAAGACAAAGGCCTCCTTTAATGCAGGGACCATGTAGGCACCAAGGAGGCAAAGAAAAGAAAGACCCGGCTCCTGCTCCCAAGGAGCTCACTCTAGCGAGGAGAAACACAAGGATGTAGTTGTGTTCACGATACCATTTGAAAGGGCTTCGCTGGGGTGAGGCACAGGGAGCAGGGGCAGGATGAACAGGCACTAGATGCAGACACACTGGCTGACTGTTAGGAGACAAGCAGGGAGGAGTATAATAAGGTAAGGATCACAAGAGAGAAAGGAACGCCCGCAGAGGGAACAGTCATAGCAAAGGCTCTTGACAAAGCAAAGTTCTGTGATCGAGGTGTAGGGTCCTGAAGGCGGTGTGACGGGAGCTGAGGCTGGGAACGTGCTGGCCATCAGACACTGAGAGCAATGCCGAGACATTGAAGCTTCATGTGAAAGCTACAAGGAGCGATTGATGGGTTTTAAGCAGAGGACTACATGGGCAGTTTCGATCTGGATTGTTCGCTGTGAAGGCGGGCAGGCGATGAAGCAGGGGAACATGAGACTGGAGACAGGGAGGCCAGTTATGGGGTGATAGTGGTAGATGGGGGACGAGGGACTAACCCCAAGGAGGGCCAGAGGGCATCCAGGAAGACTGGGAGGTAGCATCTCTGAGACCTGGGGACTCCTTAGGGCCTGAGGAAACGTAAGGAGATGAAGACAATGTCTGGATTTCCCGCAGGGCCCCTGGCGAATGGTTAACTACCCACTGAGAAAGGAGATGCAGGGGAGTCATGCGGGGCTTCGGTTTGAAAGTCTGGATGTAAGTAAAATCTATTTGGTCAACATTCTACTTGAAAGATTCTTTAGGTTACCCGGTAAGTCCAGTTGCTCTGGTAAATTCTGCGGAGTTTCCAGGGCCTTGTTGTACCTGATCTTTCAGCTCTACAACCACCCTCAGCACGGAGATATACTCATTGTGGGAGAATCACAAGGAATCAGGCCCCTCATGAGAATACTATCCTCCATCTCCAGGGCTTTCAGGCACGAGTAGAATGGCTGGCAGGAACCCCACAAGTCATTTAAGCCAGAGGGTCTCAACCCAGACTGCATATCAGAATCACCTAGGGAGCTTTCCAAACACAGATGTGTGGGCCCCACCCCCAGAGTTTCTGATTTAACCCTCTGGACTGCAGCCTGGACATCTGGATTATTAAAGTTCCTTGGTGAGTAGGTGCAGACAAGGTTGAGGACCTCTGATTTAAATTGTTCTCTCCTTCCCAATGCATCATCTGAATCCCTATGAGTTAAGGGGCAACAAATGAGTTCAGATTTGGACTCAGGGTGACTGTCAGAGGTTCAGAGATATCCTCTGCATTTCTCCAACCCACCCCCCACTCCCCCCACCCTGCTCATGATCTCTCAAGATCTTATAAATGTTTATCCAGGCAGCCCTGGGTCGGGCAATGGCTCCTGATTGCTGGGTACACTGGCTGGGATGGGGAAGAGGCTTCTCCCAGACAGTAGTCCCAGACAGCTTGGCTCTGAAACGCAAACAAACAGAAAATAGTCACTCTGCTTCCCAACCTGTTCAGCACTGGGGAGGTGATGGGGTGGGGATCAGGGGAAGATTTCAAACAAGGGCAACATTTTCTAGGCTTTTGCAACCTGCGCTAGAATAGTTATTACCACAAATAGCCGTTTTGGCTGCTATGAGTCTATAATTTCAACCTCTGAAGTGCATATTCTCAGAGCTTCTGGTATCTTATTTTGTTGATGCAATGAGGAACATCCAGGGCCAGGACTTGAGGCAGGTTCTCATCCCTCAGCTGCTGGAGCCCTAGTGATTACCAGTCTCTTCAAAATCTTTGAGTCTAAGTTAGGACTTAATTCTTCTTCTAATTCTTTTAATCTGTACACCCTCCCCTTAAAATGCCCATTGTTCCCTGAAGCATCTTTGAAACTCTAACCCCAGTGAATCCCGACCCCCTCAGATGCAATGGAGACCAAATCAGTTTATCTGTGAGTCTATAGGTTGACCTAGCTCAGCAACCACAACAGAAGTGCCCCATGTCCAGAGTGGAGGCCTCCAGCCACAGCAGGGATCCCCTCAGCCACTCCATTATACCCCTTGGATATATTGATGGGCCTTCCCCAGGTGGGCCCTGGGGAAGATGAGATACATACCATCCATTTGAATGAGATACATTCAAGCCCAGGTTGGAGGAGACCCAAATGCCAAACCTGAACTCTGAGGGAAGACCCCAGGTTGGCCCTGGTTCCTCGAGCCTCCGCTTTTCCAGGCCTATTTAATCCATTATGAAAACAGCTCTTTTGTGAGAGTCCCAGCCAGCTAGCTCTCCAGTGATCCAGGGCAGGGGGCTCGGTCAGGAGTAGGTCATCCTAGACACTCAGCTGGATGGCTTGTGTGTTCCTTCAGTATTTTGCTTGGGTCCCTCCACTCTGCTGACAGCTGGAAACCCTGAGACAAGTGTCTTCTAACTCACGAATAACAGTCTGAATTTTTATTTTGGATTTCCAAGATCTCCTATGGCTTCAGTGAGTGACTGTAAAAGTCTTAAAACGAAAGGAATTTGAATATTTGAGTTCATTTTCATTAAAAAAATAACTAATGCCAAATCAAAGAGTGTTTCGTGGGAATCAAGAGCAAGAAAAGATGTCACAAAACTGAAAATCCATATCATTCACTCGTTCCACAAACACCTGCCATGTGCCAAGTAATGTGTGATGTCCAGGAGCTTCAAACAAGAATCAGGCAGTGTCCTAGCCTCCTCAAGATCTCTGGATTGCTTTAAGAGGTAGATGACTTAGGCGTAGTGTATGTTAGCAATAGCATATATTAACAATAGTGTGTGTGAAGGGCTGTAACAGAGATGCTATGGAAGCCCCCAGGGGTGCTGAACACTGCCCCAGGTGTCAGGAAAAGGAAGTTTGGTAGGCATTCACCAGGCCAAGAACAAAAAGTGCAGGGAGGGATGGTGCCATGCGCAAATAGACAGAGCTGTGTGAAAAGGTGACACCTTCAAAAATAAAATTCCACAGCATGGGACCTCAACCTGATGCCCAGCTAGAGCAAACTGCAGAATGTGAATGCTTGTGCTCTGCCTGGTACAGTAGGAGGCCCCATTCCTGGCACCATCCTACTGAAATTTCTCTTCACCACACGCTGGATCTGTGTGCATATGTCTGGTAAGTACCAATGCACGTATGTGGCCTTACAAGTCACATACATCATCGTATGTGGGATGCTAAAAATAACTTACCCATCTGCTGCCTGCATCTCACCTGCCCAGACAGAAGGTAGCCAGGTGGGGCTTGCCAGAAAGCAGGAGTTGGCAGAGAAGGACTCTGGCAGCTTTGCAGTTTGAATAACTATCCACTAGTTTCCAAGCATATCAGGAGGCGAGAAAGTGTGGACACACGAAGATATCAGCCTCAGAGAACCCTCAAAAGAGGAGGAAAGAGAGCACTTATTGCATATCCACTCACTCAGACCACATTGGGTCAGCTACTTCGCATGTGTTACTGCTACTACCTCTATTTAAAGAGGAAATGGAGGCTCACAGTCCCAAGATGGAAAGGGTGAGGTCAGACTCTACACGAAGCCATCATCAACCCCGTGCCCACACCTGCCTGTGCACACACATGCCCTCCCTTCACCTGCCTGTTGACGGCCACCCTCCTCCAGCTAAACCAAGAGCTCAAGCTACTTCTTTCACCACCACCTGGGCCGCTGTGATTCTTTGTCACCCTGTGATTCTTCCCTTTCACAAAACTGCTCCAGCTGAGTTATCACCCCAGCGCTCGCAGGCCAGCTTCAGAGCAGGTGTTTGCAGACTTCCCGCACAATCTTCCTTTAATGAACATGATGTGTGGATCCTGGAACAGACTGCACACTTGTGTATTCATTTCCTATAGAGGCCATCAGGTGCATGGTAACAGAGAAAATGAACATGTGACAGGAGAAAATAAAAGAATTAGATTTGGAAATTAAATCCTTACAAGTTAAGAAGAAAAAGAGAGAAGAAGAAAGTAACAAATCCATAATCCCTATCCCATGCTCAAATATCCCCTCCAGTGATAAGGGACATGACGTCATTAGACTCTGGCCATGTCCCCTTACTTCAGTGCCTCTAACTGTCCATCAGTCTGTTGACTATGTGCCTTCCCAGTGCATGGTTCCCTTGCCCTCGTGGTTCTACAAGGCACCCGGTGATCCTTTGCTCCTTCCAGCCCACCCATTCTCTCCTAAGCCCAGGCAACAGAAGTTCTTCAGACTCGTGCTCTAGGCGCCTGCCCCATTTGGGAAATGTTGCTTTTAGTTTTATTTGTGCTGAGCCTTCAATCCCAGAGATGCTATTGTCCCTCGGATTTTTAGACATTCTCACTCCTCATTCATCTCTTCATTCTCACTCTTCTCTGACTCCTCCCAGCTCTTCTCTCTAGTCTCACAATTATGCCTCCTTTAAGGATATGAGAGTTCAGTCTTGTCTTTCACACAAAATGTGAAAGAAGGGTGAATGAGATAAGACCATGTATAACTATGTTCAGAGGATAGACGGGCAGGGTTGGAGAAGAGTTCAGGAGAGCTAGAGGAGTTGGGGTAGGTGTAATGAGCATGTTGGGAGGGAGGCTGCTAGGGAAACAAGAGCTTAAGCTTAGTTTTATTTTCTGTAAAATGGGTATCTTAACATAACACCTACCTGGAAAAGTTGTTAAAAGAAGCAATTTTATGCACAGTGCTTTTCTTATGTGATCTCACACTGTTATTCTTTCTTTCTTTTTTCTTTCAACAAGTGAAGAAATTAGAGCTTAGAGAGATTAAGTAACTTGCCCAGAGCCACTCAGTTAACAACAGAGCCAGAATCCAAACCAAGTAGGTCTGCTTTTAGTCACCACACGACGTTACCTCACACTTTACACCTGACATTCTAATTCTCAGGGGCACCACAACCTCACCTCCAAAATTACAGCTACTGTATCTCGAGGAAGGAGTTTATGCCTCCCAATTTTAATCATCTCCAGGACAGATATTCTTGCCCACTCAACCATTTCCTCCCCCTCCCCCGCTCCCCTGGATTCCTTAATGTATGTGTTGGTCAACAACCTGCTAGGTGAATTGCTAGTCCAATACTGCTAGCTGTTGACGGTGCCCTAGAAGGAGATGAATGCAGGCTCCTTGAGAGCAAGAACCTTTTTCCCCTTCAGATCTATCTCCTCAGCTCATCGGGGCATGTACTAGTACTATGTACAATTAAATATTTACCTGTTGATGTATGGCCAAGGCAAGGTCTGCTGAAGGAGTGAGGTAACACATTTCTCATGACCCTCCTTAGTTCAGTGTGGAATCCTGACCTCTTGAGATGTGTCACTGATAGACAGGGCTACTGAACACCACTGAGTCCCAGGTCCTATTCAACCCTGACTTCTCAAGGGACCCTGGAAGGTGAAACAGATAGAGGGAGGGGCAACATATACCATCCTCATAACATTCATGTGAATGTTAAGTGTTTAACTTTAATCACAACTTGTCTGTTGATAGAAACAATTTTCAAAAGTAATTTACAATGCACATAATTTTTTTCTTACAGTTGATATTGACTTTGATTACGCCAACCATCGAAACATCTTTTTCACATTGTTTACTCTCAAAACCAGCCACTTTTCAAGGCATTTACTGATCTTTTTCCCTTTCCAAATCCACAAAAAAGGCACAAGAATGTTTTTCAAATTATATTTTTCTTATGAGAAATGTGATACATTGTTAAAATTCATATAATACAAAAATATTATAGCCCATCTTATAACCCATTTCCCAAAGATTGCCACTATAATAGGTTGGTATATAGCCTTCCTAAATTTTAATGCATATATAAATAGAAATGTATTTGCATGAACTTCATCAACTAAATATACTGTTCTGCCACTTGCTTTTTTCGTTGACATTCTATCATGAATAGAATGAATAGCTTTGGATGACCATATACATATAGATGCACACCATTTTTAATAACAGCTTAATATTCTATTGAATAGATAAATCCTCAATTTTACTAGTCAATGTCATGTTAAAGGTTAGTTTTTTTAAGTTGTTTTCATGTTTTTGCTATATTCTAAACAATACTACAATGGATATTTCTTGAAATAACTTCCCAGAAATGGAATACTGGGCCAAAAAAGATGCATATTTTACATTTTGATGTACATTCCTAGATAACATTTCAGAAATGAGGCTAAATATGATGATCTCACTTAAAGAAGTTATTTCTCTTCTGAGTATCAAGAGTCAGGAGAATGAATGGCAACGGGCTCCACTGGGCTGTCCGTCACCTCCCACCTGGAGGTAGAGGTGGGACTATCACATCTTTTCATGACTGTTTGTGCCTTACCACAGGTGGAAACCAGGCAAAGCCTTGAATTATGACGATTTTATCATTCTAAGATTCCAAGGGTTTCTCCTTCCAGTTTCTAAGAAACTCTTTGCTCATACAGTCCACAGATTTCATGATAATTTCCAAATTTAGGCAAAATGTATTGTGTCCAAAACTAATCGGCAGAGAGAATATGGTGCACAGGTAGAGCACACGGTGTGTTAGTTCCAACATCAGAATGACTTGACAGAACTAGTTAGAGCATAAGTAGTAACTCTCAGAACCCAGAGATCACTACACTTTTGTGATCTTCTCCCAAAAAGAAGCTTATTTTCTTTTTTTTAAAATATATTTTATTGATTTTTTACAGAGAGGAAGAGAGAGGGATAGAGAGTCAGAAACATTGATGAAAGAGAAACATTGATTAGCTGCCTCCTGCACACTCCCTACTGGGGATGTGCCCACAACCAAGGTACATGCCCTTGATCAGAATCGAACCTGGGACCCTTGAGTCCACAGGCGGATGCTTTATCCACTGAGCCAAACCAATCAGGGCAAAAGCTTATTTTCTGAACCTGCCATTCAAGACCTTACGCAGTCTAGTGCCATCGTAAATGTAAGGCCTTATGTCCCCTTCATAAACCCCGGTAAAACAGAAGTTGCTGCCTTCCACTCAAACATGTGCTTTTCTTCCTTGTCTCTTTGTAGTTCAAAAAGTTGCCACCAATTCTTGAATATCTATTACATTTCAGGTGCCCTGTTAAGTACTGTTGCGGGGATATTTTAGGTAATCCTCACAGCAATTCTTTAAGGCAGGTACTGTTTCTCCCCATATCCATGTGGAAAAATGAAGCTCAGAAAAGTTAAGTGACTTACCCAAAGCCACACAGTGGTTTAAAATTGAGCAACATTGGAAGCCATGTCACCCTCCTTCCAACACTTCTGTTCTCATCTCTGCCCTGCATTGCCTGACGCCACCTGCCCCCCCTCCCCATGCTCCCCATCTCTCTCCAACTCCCAACAATCTAAATCCTTCAAGAGGCAGCTCAGTAAAAGGAAGTATAAGTTCAAAGAAAAGATTCGGCTCAAATCCCCACCTCAAGCAAATGGAAGTTCTCTTTCATCGTTCTGAATTCTTGTTGTCTGAACTCTGAAGAGCTTATTGTCCTTGCTACGGCTTGCCACCACTTTTTCAGTTTAATTCAGTCCATCAGCCTTTCTTCAGCACATTCCACATGCCAGGCCCTGCCCAGCGCAGAGCCCCAGTCCCCAAGGACGCGAGGCCAGTGGTAGGTTGAGAACTCATAGGAGGCAGGTAAGATCGATACCCCTCTGTGTCCCCCACAGCCTCAGCCACCCAGGAGGCCTGCAGCAAATAGTTCTGGATTATTTGGCAACTTGGATGGTTGATAGTCATGCGGAGGAGGGTAACTTTTCTACCTCTCTTCCCCCATCAGTGCCACTGTGTCAGCCTGAACCCTGTGGCCCGCTGGTTCTGTAAATCCACCTGGTCCTGCTTTGATGCATTTCTCTTCCCAGCAGGAAGGCAGCTCTGGCCAGGTCATTTTATTCATGTCCTGTCTTCTTGGAGAGGGACACGCAGCCCAGCGGGTAGCTGCCTGATAACAAACCATTAAACTGCCATCCCTGCTCTCAGCACCAGCTCCCAGGCACTCAACAGTGTTTATCTTCCCTTCTGGGCAGCTGGGTAGATGACAAGGGTCTGCATGGGGAAAGCAGCAAAAAGACTACCTGGAGCCTTGAGTCACCCAAACAACAGGAACTTCACCCAGAGCCATGTCCCCCCCCTCCCCAGGGACAGGGTTGGGGCAGAGGTTAATAGAAAACCAAGCCCTAATTGTATGCCACCATTCCTTCTTTAGATTGCTTCTCTGCCTCCAACATATGCCACCCACTGCCATCTCCACCCCACTCCCACTTCCCAGGCCCAGACTTGAAAATTCTAAAGAAAACACAGGTGAGAGGAAAAGCCAAGGAAACTACCTTTCACGAGGGAACTGGAGCAGGTGGTCGCGGGTCCACTCTTCAACCTGAGAGTATCAGGCAGGGCTGTCACCTGGCCCTGAATGTTCTCATTTCCAGTTGTTTTCTGAGATGGCCCAATATTTCCCTGGGGAAGCAAACATTGGCACTTGGAAGGGCCCACACTGGCTTAACGCTCTGCTGTTGCCACCTGGAGATTCTCACTCACTTTAAATGAGCAACGCTGCACCTTCATTGTGTGCTGGGCCCGGGAAGTTATATAGCCAGTCCAGTCTGTAGATCAGTGGCCAGCACGGTTCTTCAGCAACAGGATACAGGACCGGACAGGTTCTAGATGGTGGAGTGTTGGGAGGGCTGTCCCCCACTCAGGCCCTGGAACACAAGATACCACAGCCCACAGCAGCTCTGGGAACTTGCCTGGAGCAGGGCCGAACACTGCTTCTGGCCCCTCCCTCACCAGCCTTTTCCAAGTCACCAAAGCCAGGAGAGCACCCAGCTGAAAACTTCTGGGTCCTTGCCTCCCAGCTCGGGGTGCACAGAGTGTGTGATGGTGGCCGATTCCCGTACTGAGCCGCTTCCTGACCATCCCTACCAAGGGCCACGCTAAGGAAACTGCTACCGTTTGCCGGTAGCCTTCAGCCCCAGCAAACTGTGCTGGGACACACACACACACACACACACACACACACACACACACACCCCACCTGGACTAGGACCCTGTTCACCAGGTTGAGCCACCCCAGAGTGAGCCCATTTAAGGCTCAGTGTGATCCAGAGCCCAACTCTAGGGTGAAGAGACTTTATCCCCAACCTCATTCCTCTGGGAAGACCAGCCCTTGATTGAAGCAGGGAGCTGGGTGTGGAGTGGGGGTGAGGGCTTCTTTAAGGCAAGAGCCAGGTCTCAGACCCCTTTGCATGCCAGGGTCAAGCTCAGGGCCTAACCCAAAGCATGCCCTGGAAGGAAGGAGGGGAGGAGGAAGGGCAGGGCAGGGAGGGAGGCCATCTTGTCTTTTAATCTCCTCCAAAACAGCCTGTTAGATTCTGCCAATATTATTGCATTTCTTAAAGACCTTTGGCCTTGAGAAGCCCTAATAAAACTCAAATATCTCTAGGAACAGTAATGCTGTGAGCTTTCTTTCAGGGAGAAAGAGGGTGGTGCGGGAATCTGGTGAAAGCAGAAGGAAGGCAGGGAGGAGGGGGCAGGGAAGAGGGGAAAAGGCAGCAATAATAAACAGAATTGCTGCGCAATGCTGGGGAGGCTGGGCCCTGGGCAGGAACACACCCACGGCCGCAGTCACTCGTGACTACAGAGCTGACACACGGCTCCAAGTGGCCTCTGAGCTGCCTCTGCCTGAGTTCTGGGTGACCTAAGCTCCCTTCTGACCAGCTCCCTGTCCCCCTCACTTCTCCGCCAACAAAGAGCAGGGCCTCGCTTAATGGGGGGGACATGCCCAAGTTACTCACTGGGTAAGAACACAGATGTAAAGTGGTACCTGCCTCCGTGTCTGAGCCCTGACTCCCAGCACCCGCCTGTGTTGGTGTCAGCCCAGCCAGGGCTCCCTGAGCACTCTGCCGAGCTGCGCTGAGTCCACTGCAGGAGGCAGGAGCAGGAGAGGAGGGCCTGGAAATTCCATCGGCTCCACAGAATGTGACCTCATTAAGAGGGCCTGCTGGAAAGAGGATTAGGCATCCTGGTGAGTTCCCATCATGTGGTTGTTATTATCAGTAGTTTTCATCCTCGTTCAGAACTCCTCGTTCAGAGCTGATGCCCTTTCCCCAGCTGCAGCTGCCCTGGGATCAGAGGATCAGTGTCAGGCTCCCCCATACCCACATTCCTACAAGCACGTGGACTTATCAGGTGCTCAGGCCTAGAGACCTGCCTGAAAATGAAATGAAGCCTCTCGTCCCCCCGAAAAGAGAGGGGTCAGGTGCTGGTGGTCCCGGAAGGCCTCCAGAGAAATACAGGCTCGAGTGAGGCCTAGCAGAATGGGGGCAGGGAAGACGACAGGGAGAAAGGACACAAGGAGAAGAGCAGCCAAAGCAGAATGCAGAGCTCTTTATTCAGAGTTGGTGCCCTCTTCCCAATAGCCTGGAAGTGTCTCTGTTTCTGCTCCCTAAAGCAGAAAACAGCATTTGTTGGGGGGACTCTTGGGGGAGAGGGGGGGAGGCAGATTCCAGAGATCAAAGCGATCTTAACTGCCAGAGAACTCCCCCATAGACCTGGGGCTGAGGATAACACATCTCTGTTCCTCTTCATACCTGCTGCTGCTGCCCATCGGAGGACCATGCAGGACAATTCAGCCCCCTTAGATATGTCCCAATGTTCTGACAGGAGCAGCTCATCGCGGGGCTAGATGGGGCTCCTGGTCTCACAAAAAGGATGGTGCTGCAGGTAGTTGGCTTCTGGGTTAAGTTTCCTAGTTCCCTCGTTTGTTCATTCCCTGGCTTGGCAAGACATCTGCTGAGCACTTGCTAAATAAAAGCCAAGGGCTTGCTGGGGACTGAGGATACCAGACACCTTCATCCTCACTGAGCTCACAGCTTAAGGCAGGAGATAAGGAGCAGACATTAGAATTAGGTCCTCCATTGTGTGTGAGGCACATGGGAAGGGCTGAGATTTTCCTGTCTGTGCCTTCAAGGAGCTTACGATCTCGAAGTTGACACAATGTGATAAGGTTGGGAGTAGGGTCAGCATGGACGGCGACTGGACACAGAAGTGAGCAGCTAAGAGGGGACACCTAAGCCTGAAGAATAAGAATTTGTTAAGAGGAGTGCGGGGAGGCCAACTGCTAAAGATAGGGGTAGGGGCATAGGCAAGGGCCTGGAGCACTTAGAACAAGCATGTCTAACTCAAAGGCTAACACGGGGCAAATAAACAAGGTTTAAGTTTATGTGGGCCGCAAAAGAACAAAAGCTTCAATTTTCATAGAAACGTAGGTTTATTTCAATAGAGACATGCTGAATGCAAAGGGCTGAAATAAATGAGTAATCGTTAACATAAAATAATATAATATTTTAATAAAAATTAATATTTTTCTTGAACATTAACTTACCAGACACTAACTGCACACTTAATAAGTGTAACGCAAATAAGCCTATTTTTCTTGTTCTATGAAAGCGAAATATTTCCTGTTGTGCACACCAAACAAGCCAGTACAAGACTAATGACATGGCATCAGCTGCTAAAATATTTGCTGCTAGTATTAGTGGAGAGAAATGGTGCACCTGCGCATAAGGTGCGTAAGGGAAATGAATGCACCACTATTATAGTAATCAGTCATTAGCGAACCTTGTAGTTTGTTACCAATAATTATGTATAACAGGACATTGTAAAATTTAAGTTATGAAATTCTTATTAAAACATTTCTTACATACTGTTATATTGGCTGGGCCACAAAAATATTGGTTGTGGGCCGCATTGACATGCTTGACCTACAACCTTCCAGAAGATTCTAAGGCCTAGAGCAATGAGGGTTCTGGGAGCTGGAGCCTAGATGGGAAAGGAGAATCTGTCTGCTTTAGCAGAGTCCAGGCATGGTCAGATTTACATTTTAAAAAGTGACTGGACAGAGTAGGAAGACCCAGCTTTTGTCTGGTGACAGGGAAGGGACAACTGAACTAAAGCAATGGGGTGTGGATACAATAGAAAGAGCCAATTTGATGGATTTACGCAGAGACAATAGACAGGATGTGGTGACTAACTGGATGGGTGGTGAGTCTGCAAGAAGGAAGATAACATCCAGCTTCCAGCTGGATCAGCAGGGAGGCTAGTTGTGTTATTAACAAAGATAGGGAATACGGACAAGGAACAGGATTGTGAGGGATGATAGAAAAAGTTCCGTTTTGAGCTTGTTGAGTTTGGGGTGTTTGTGGAACGAATAAAAGATGCTGGAAAGCTGAGATAGTCATGCCTATACCTCAGGTGTTATAGATTTGGAAGACAATGACAAACTGAAGTCCTACAAAAAAACTGAGGTCATCTGATTTGTAAATGACAACAAGGATAAACCCCTAAGGAACAGCAACATATAATAGAAAGGGAAAGGAAGAGAAGCATGGAGAAAGTTAAAGGAGTGACCAGAAAGAGAAAAAATAAATCAGGGGAGAAAGAGAGAGAATGTGCACTAGAACTGTTCTGCATGTAACGGAAAAGAGCAATTCACAGTGCCCTAAATAATAAAGGTGCATGTAATTGGGAATCCAGGGCCAAAACTGGCTTCAGGATCAGTTTGATTCAGCTGCTCAACAATGACATTAAGGATTCAGTTTCTTTCTTCCTTCCTTCCCCTTTCTTTCTTTCTTCCTTCCTTCCTCTTTCTTTCTTTCTTTCTTTCTTTCTTTCTTTCTTTCTTTCTTTCTTTCTTTCTTTCTTTCTTTCTTCCTTGTCTTTTGGCTCTGCCTTCTCCAGGATTAGCTTTCTTCCTATGCCAACTGCCAAACTCCTCAGGTTCATACGGCCCCCTCCAAGTCCAGGGAAGATACCAAGGAAACTTCTTACCTGGAAACTACTAACAAAAATCTCCCCAAATTCATTGGCTTGATTTGTTTACATCCCCTCTCCTCAACCAATTTCTGTGGTCCTGATTAGCTTATGCCAAAACCATTTTCCCCAGACTTAGAGCATAAGATGAAGTTGATTTTCCACAAAGCACATCCTCAGAGGGGTCGATTCCTTAAATAAAAACAGGGTAATTATCATATTACCAAAAATAAGAATGGGAGTTAGGGAGGCAATGACAATGGAAAGGTTTCACAGATGAGAGTTGTCAAGGAGGAGTGGTTACCTGCAGCAAAAACAGAGATGGAGGGACACCTAAACTGAGTGTTCTGTATGGGGTGGGATGGTAGCAGTTAGGGTGGGGGCATCGGGAAAGCCTCCCTGGAAATTGTAGTCTCTGAAGAAAGCTGAACCAGGCACATGCCACACATGCCAACAAGTGTGTCCACCACACACACTGGGAAGGAGGAGTGTGCCTGAGATCTGGAGGCAAGACTGAGAGCACACTCTGCAAAAGCAGGAATTCGGTGGAAATGGCAAGAGATGAGGCTCTTTGAGCCAAGTCCAAATCCTAGCAGTTTTCAGAAGGGCCACACTGGACCTCTTGGATGGCATTGTGAAGGTGGGAGGGACTGCAGAAGGGCTCCAAGCAGGGATGCCATGGCCACACGGAAGTTTACAAAATGAGAGGAAGACTATTGCTAGTGTCTGGGCAGCCTCCACCAAGGTGATGGTTAGTGGCGGTGGTGGAGAGAAGAGGATAGAGTGAGCAATATTAAAAAGAACAGGACAGCCCTAACCGGTTTGGCTCAGTGGATAAAGCGTTGGCCTGTGGACTCAAGGGTCCCAGGTTCGATTCCAGTCAAGCGCATGTACCTTGGTTGCGGGCACATCCCCAGTAGGAAATGTGCAGGAGGCAGCTGATCGATGTTTCTCTCTCATAGATGTTTCTGACTCTCTATCCCTCTCACTTCCTTTCTGTAAAAAATCAATAAAATATATTAAAAAAAAAAAAAAAAAGAATAAGACAGCAAGAGTGAGGGGTGGTTGGAAGTGGAGGGTGAAGATGCAAGTGCAGGGCTGGTCAGAGTCAAGAATTAGGGCCCTGCCAGAACTCTCCTCCCCTCCCCAGTCCATTCATCCAGGGCTGAGATGCCAGCGAAGTCACAGGTGCTGCCACGGTCAGGATGACTTACTCTTAATTGTGGAAAGGAAATTGCGTATACACATGTGGGAAACGCTTCAGGCTCCAGCTGGCTCCTCAGGTGCCGGGAGGAGAGGGAAGGGGTGAGTTCCAGGAGGAAGGAACGAAACAGGGGAGACATTCCCAATAAAATGGAGATTTCTCCTTTATAAAAATGCAAGGGGGAGAGAATTTTGTCCTAAGGAGCAGCCAGAGCAGAACAGAATCCTAAGTCTCCATTTTGGAGGCAGCTCCCTGAGTAGCTGGTAATTTTTCTCCTTGAAGGTGAAGTGTTTTCAGTCCCTGCTCCAAGAAGTTGAACCCCATGTTCTAGTTCTTGTAGACTTTGGCTTTTGTCAAATGGGAGATGTCAGAATCCTTTCCCCAGGAGGCCAGACCAAGTTGCACTCTTGGCCACACTTCCTTGGCCCTGGATCCTCTTTGGGGGGGAAAGGAGATGGCTGGTGGGCTGATGGAGTGGAGAACACACAGGGGGATAAGGCAGGAGGAATAGATGGCTCTTTCCAACAGCCCTTGGAAGGAAGGACTGGAAGGGGAGTGCTGGCAAAACAGCTAATCCTCTGCCTCTGTTTTCTCACTCAGCATCCTCACACCTGGAGTTCCAGCTCTTGTCTGACTCCAGGGGAAGAGGAGGAGGAGCTGCTGATGGAGCATGTTTCCAAGACCCACTCAGCCAAAGCACAAGCCACCAATCTGGAAAACAGAGTCCCCTGGCTGACCACAGCCACACCTGCCTCTGCCCACACAAGTGGGGCAACTCCATTTATCTCTGCAGGCTATTGTCCACATTCACCCTGAGATCCAAGAAAAGAAGACGCGGCAGCTGGAGTTAGCTAGAGAAGGCCAGAGCTCAATGCTTTGGCCTCGGCTTCCTCTCTGCCCCAAAGTGATGGTAGAATCTGGAAAGAGTCAAACTAGAGGTCCTTGTCACTATTTTCAGAAGATGCTCAAGGAAATCTCTTCTTCAGTCGAAAAACCTCTCCACCCAATCACCAGGAAGGCCACAAGGTCAAAAGCAACCCTTTGCTCACACTCCACCCCCTTCTTCCCCCTCACTGAGCACCAAGAATATCTTCCTGGGGGTGAGAGTGGATAAAAAAAGATTTAATTACAGTTTCTGTTTCTGACCTCCCTTCCCTCGCCCCCCACCGTGTTGCCCTGCCTGGCTGTGGTCTCAATGAAAGGCACTGGCTTGCCTGATACTACCCCAGGCCCAAGTACCACCCAGAGAACCTTATGGCTAGAGGGTCCTATCCGCTGCCAAGTTCACCCATTCTCATGCCATCTCTGAGACTACCAGATAATCTGGTCTTGGAATACCTTCAAGGCAGAATGGAGTAGGTTTCTTAAATCTTTGGAAGAGAAGGCAATTCACCCCCACACCTCCAGATATCTCCAGGCCAGCACTGTCTCCCCCTCCAATTTCTAAATCTCACCCTCCATGCCCATACCCATGTCCCACTGCCATCCCATTCTTGCTTCACACTTAGTGCTTTTCACATACAATTCTCAACAGCATCATATTGTGTGGCCTGCCCTACATTGTTTTGTTTTTGTTTTTTGTTTGATAATCCTCACCTGAGGCTATCTTTCCATTGATTTTTAGAGAGTGGAAGGGAAGAGGAGAGAGAGAGAAAGAAACATGGATGTGGGAGAGACATCAATTGGTTGCTTCCTGAACACACCCAGACTGGGGTAGGGATTGAACCTGCACCAAATGCACCGGAATCAAACCTGGGACCCTTCAGTCCTGGGACCCTTCAGTCCGTGGACTGATGCTCCATCCACTGAACCAAACCAGCTAAGGCCTGCCCTTCATTGTTGATAAGCCTGGGACACACAACTTCCCTGGGTCCCCTATCACTCTGACCCACCCACCCTTACTTCAAGCTTCCAAAAGAAATTTTTTAAAAATCCAATATTCACCAAGCAAACATTCTGCAAGTCTTTCTCTGCACTCAGCCAGCCCTGAGCTCTCTCTCTCTTCCACTCTGATCAGCAGGTGAAGAGTGCCCTTCTGCCCACAAACCCTCCCCAAAACTCCTCAGAGACCCCTTTTAATCTGATCATCAGATGTTTCTGAAAACCAATGCCGAGCCAGGAGGGGCATCTATGGATGGAGCTAGGAGAAAACCATTTTCCTGATTTGGGACCTCACCCACCAAGATTCTGTTATCTGCCTTTGTTGTCCAAGAATTTGAGACAGGAATCCTTCCAGGAGGTAGGAGGGGTGATTAAAAGAAGGCGAGTATAAACGCTTTTAGACATGGTCCAGCCCAGCCAAGAACCGCCTCCGAGGTTTACAAGTGCTCACAGGATTGTCAAAGGGAAGCCGGGGCCTGTAGCTCTGGGGACTCAGTGAAATCCTCCATCTCAGGGTTATTGCCATTGAAAACATCTCCTCTATCTGGAATCTTTTCTACACCAAGTGCACAATTACTTCATTCATCTCCTCAGAGGAATCTGTCACCAAATCCACAAGCTGCCTCCGCCAGCAGGCGGGGCAGGATACCAACTTGCCCCAGCCTCCGCCCACTGGGATGAGCCAAGGATGTGGTGCCTGTGTTAATAAAGCCCCAGAATCTCTCACATGTTGTGGGTGGCACCCTCTGCCTCCCCCCAGCTTGATCTCAGCCTCCCCCTCCCTTAGAAAGAAGCAAGGCCAGGAGAGAGGGATGGAAGCAGGAATTTCCATCTGAATCAATGTTCGGGGAGATTCACACAAACATACAACAGGCTCCTGTGGGCCTTCTATGTGCCAGGGGTATGTTGTGTCACACATTTGATCTTCACAACAACCCATTGAGGTTGGTCATTTAGGAAGGAATCACGGTGACCAGAGCAGGACTTGAAAGCCAAGTCCCACTAGCTGATGGCAAGAAGGTGGGGAAACAACTAAGAATCTGAGGGTGTGTCGCCTGCGTCTACTGGGAGTAGTCATGATACCCTACCCACCTACCTCCCAGACCTGAGGAGAGGGAAGCCAAGTGCAGCAAGTCAGAGTGCTTGGTAACCCGGAATCACTTTCCAAATGTTAATGGGCTGTGACCCTCAAGGGTAGCAGATCTACTTCATCTTCGTGTCCCCAGCATCCAGATCAATGGCTGGGACACCATCAGCCCATAAGGATGTGGGAGTGGAATGAAGCAGTGCCCTACCATGTCCCATGGAGGCCAGATGGGAGACCTCCCCATGGTCTGGATGGGGTAGGGGCTGGGAGGAGTGGCAAGGAAACCAAGCATCATGGAACAGACCACCCTGAGCAGCAAAGGAGCACAGAGTTCTGGGAGTGGGGAGTGGATCAGGGGGCCCTCTCCCCAAGTCCACTCAAATCAGCCAATTCACGAAATCTTGCAGGAAGAGCCTTGTGACCCCCTCACAAGAGGTGAGCGTTGAACTGAGGCCCACAGCACCACTCTCTTTAAAGGGAGAGCTGAGCCCACCCATGTTGGGAGTGGGGTGGGCAGAGGGGTGATGCCTAGCTGATGCCAGCCTTAAACAAAAGCAATGGCTCCTGACAGAAAGCGAGTCTGATGAATCTCAATGTGATGAGATGCAGGTGCTCTAGGCAGGCTTTTGTTGGGAAGGGAGATGGAGAGGAAAGTTCTAGATCTAGGTCCTCTGGGAATTTCCCACAGACCTACATCAGTGGGAAGGAGTCTGTCCCCTGCCCCAGACGTAGACATAATATCACCTCCGTGAAAGCCACCTCTGCCCACTGCGAAGAGGAATCTTTGAATCCTTGGCACCCACCTTATTGGTAACTGTTTTATGGCGCTAAATGCACTCTGCTTTTTGTCTCAGGCATTTGGGGGCCTGTCTCCTACCACAGCGTCCAGCGCCTGGGCCTGGCCGGTACTCCACAGACACAGGGGAAGAAATGAAGGCGGGTCCAGGCCAGGAAGGGAACAAAGGAACACAGGAAAGTCAGAATGGCCTGCCCCCTGCCCTGCCATCCACTGCGGGGGCCCCAGGCCCCCACATGGCCCACGGGGCTGGCCAGATGCACTCCGGGTCAGGGGTGGGGCTGGGGGGAGGAGGGCGGGGAGCAGTGGGAAGCGGTGTAGGCAGGACGGAGGTTCCCCCACGCAGCTTGAGAGCCGCCAGCCCTGCAGGAAGCGCTCCTGCCCGCATCGCATCTGCACAGCCATAACTGAGCTCCCTCTCTAGAGTGACTTGTGCGTCAAAAAGACGCCAAGGCTGTAAATCAGGCGGTAGGAAGCGCCGTCTCCTGTTTTCCTGCTCAACCAGAGAGAGACCAAATGCACTGCCAAGGGCTCCCTAACCTAGAAAACCGCGTCCCCAGTAGATTTTTCCCAGGCACCAACGCTGTGGAGCAGGGTCCAGCCACCTCGGCCCGGCAGGGGGCTTGGCCGGTGGGGGACCTGGAAGCCAGGTGCCTCACTAACAAGCCCTGCTGTTCAGCAGCAGCTGCTGGAACAGCTCCTCCCGGGAGACCTTGGAGGGGAATTTTCCACTGATCGGTTGGCGTGAGCTCTCCCTGCTGCTGCTGCCTGGACTGTTCAGGGCAAGGAGAGCCGGAAGGTGCGGAACGCACAGAGGCCCTGGATCCTGGAGGGCTGCAGCTGGCCAGAGGCGTCCTGCGGGAGGAGGGGGGCAGGGGGGGCTGATGACTGGCGAGCTTGAGGAGCACTTTTGTTTGTTTTCACTGCGCCCCAGCTCGACCTCACTATTCCCTGAACCTGGAATGCTGGAGTGCAGAGGTGCTGTGGGTGGGCACCAGGCCTCCTTTTGGGTTGGGAGGAGATGATCAGGGACCCAGTTGCAAGGAGCAGGGACAGAAGTCAATGAGTCGCCGCCCTCCCTCCTTGGATCCTTCCCTTTCTCCAGATGTCTGAGATGCCCAGCGTGGGTGATCCTCCCTCCCTGCCTGCCCGCCTGCCTCTGCTCCTTCCCTCCCCGGAACTGCTGCCTCCTCAGCCCTGAGCTGCTGATGCCCTCTGGGTTCTGTTTTCATTCCAGGCTATGGATCCGGTCGTGGGAAGCAGGTAGGAAACCATGATTCTGGGGGTTAAATGAAGAATTATATTTAGTGCTCACAGAAAGCCAAATATTGGGTTAGCAGCCAGGAATGGAGAGGGAAAAAACCCAAAGCAAACAGCAGAGGAAAGAAATTCCTACCGAACAAGGTCCCTATTCATTCTTCCAATCCCAGGTGCAGGGGCCTGCAGGGCTGGGACCCGCTGAACATGAGCAGCCTGTCCTGTGTTCATGGCTACAGAGAACCATGTGGACCCCAAACGCAGAGCCTACACTGCCTGTCCCCACGGGACAAGGGGCATTCAGCCCTCCCCCACAAAGGCTGTCAATATCTCTACTCACAATAGTACCTAAAGACCTTGCCCAGAGGTGGGCTGCGGAGAGGGAGCAAAGTGAAATGTTCCAGGTTTGACCTTGAATAAGTGATTTAAACTCCCTGGGCCTCGTGTATGGAATGTAGGGGTTGGATTATGATTTCACAGGTCCTAACGTTCTATTATTCTGTTTCTGTCTAAAATAAACAATAAGAAAAAGAGTGTGAGCAAGAGTGTGACAGCAGGACCCATCTGTTTCCGGAAGAACTTAGGGTGAGGTCTAGAGAGAAAGTGATGTTTCTGCTTGTTCACAAAGTCAGCTTCTAGCATCTGAGCTGACTCCTCCGCAACCCCGGGCTCCACTGATGGGCTTCTGGAACCTGCTCAGCCTGCTACCAAGTCAGCTAACAGCCTGGGCAGGAGGAGGGCTGCAATACCCAGCCTGGCTAACTGGATAGGTGAGGAGGCTACAAGTTCAGGGAGGGATTGAGAGCAGGTGGAGAGAGAAAAGGAACACGAGGAAGAGACATGGCTGACCTCCTGAACACCTTCTGTGCCATCTCAGAGAAGGCAGTTTATGCTCCTGACTCCAAGACGCATTTGTATTCAGCCATTGAATTCTCTAATGATCTGCCCCTCCATGGGGGACATCTATAGTCAGAGGCTGGATCCCAGGTAATAAAGATCATTTAAAAGCAGTTGTTGCTAGTCAGAGTGGTAAAAGACTGAAATCTGACCAGAGACTCAAGCTAGTTTTCTCAAACAGACCTCAAGCTGGTAGAATCTGAGACCCTGAAGACAAGCATTTTCTTCACTAATGAATGCCCACTCCAAAGAGCTCCAGCCTGAGGGTAGCCCTGTCTATCAGCAGGTCCCCT
>PVJC01009372.1:24525-46253 GCA_004026665.1 Murina feae
CCCATAAACCTGCTCCTTCCCTTGCATTCTTTTTTTTTTTTTTTTTTTTTTTTTTTTTAGTTATCCTGGCATTCTGCAAATATATTTGACAATAAGTGCTGTTTTTTCTTATACTTACTTTTTTAAAAAATCTTTATTGTTCAGATTATTACAGATGTTCCTTTTTTCCTCCAATATCTCCCCTCCACCTGGTTCTCCCCCACACCCCAAGCCCTTACCCTCACCATTGTCTTCATCCATAGATGTAAGATTTTTGTCCAGTCTCTTCCCATACCCCACACACCCCCTTCCCCCTGAGATTTGTCAGTCCGTTCCCTTTTTATGCCCTTACTTCTATTCTATTCACTAGTTTATTCTATTCATTAGATATTTCTGTTGACTTAATTGTTATAGTCACTGGTTGATAGATATGTATTTGTTGTCCCTTTGTTGTTCATATTTTTTATTTTTACCTTTTTCTTCTTCCTCCTCTTCTCAAAGAATGCCCTTCAGCATTTCAAGTAATCCTGGTTTGGTGGTGATGAACTCCTTTAGTTTTTTCTTGTTTGTGAAGCACTTTATCTGACCATCAATTTTACATGATAGCTTTGCTGGGTAGAGTAATCTTGGTTGTAGGTTCTTGCTGTTCATCACTTTGAATATTTCTTGTCACTCCCTTCTGGCCTGCATGGTTTCTGTTGAGAAATCAGCTGATAGTCGTCTGGGTACTCCCTTGTAGGTAACTAACTGCTTTTCTCTTACTGTTTTTAATATTTTCTCTTTGTCTTTTGCCCTTGGCATTTTAATTATGATGTGTCTTGGTGTGGTCCTCCTTGGATTCTTTTTGTTTGGGGTTCTCTGAACTTCCTGGACTTGTAAGTCTATTTCTTTCACCATGTAGGGGAAGTTTTTTTTTGTCATTATTTCTTCAAATAGGTTTTCAATATCTTGCTCTCTCTCTTCTTCTGGTACCCCTATAATTCTGATGTTGGTACACTTAAAGTTGTCCCAGATGCTCCGTACACTATCTTCACACTTCTGGATTCTTTCTTTTTTCTTTTCCAATTGAGTGTTTTTTGCTTTTTTGTTTTTCAAACCTTTCACTTGATTCTTGCGAACCTCTAGTCTACTGTTGGCTCTCTGTATAATATTCTTTATTTCAGTCAGTGTATGCTTAATTTCTAGTTGGTCCTTTTTCATATCCTCAAGGGTCTAGATTTATTGAGGGTCTCACTAAGTTTATTGGCGGTTTCTAGAAAATTCTTGAAAAACCTTAAAACCGTGGTTTTGAACTCTATATCCAGTCGTTTGCTTTCCTCCATTTCTGTCATTTGTGATCTATTTCTTTGTCTCTGCATTTTGGCTGCTTTCCTGCGTTTATAGAGTGGTGTTTTCTGTCCCAGCTGCAGTCTGCTAAATTAGGCTGCAGGCAGACAGGTGCACAGCTTGAGTGGGGTTGTAGATTGGGTGGGGCAGGGTTTCAGAGTCACTGGGGTGGAGCAACCCGCGATGGCTGCCCCTCAGCTGGCTCCCCAGCTTTTCCCATTTTGGAGTCTCAACGCCCTAGCATCTGCACACCTCTGAATCCCCAAGTCTCAGCACTCCACGTCAGTGATCGCTGCGAACAGCTCTGCTAGAAGCCATTCGTCTTCTGCCCCATTGCCAGACAGCCTGCACTGAGTTCACTGTGACCTCAGAGCTTGTAATTCCTTACAAGCCGCCAACCCAGGTGCCGCCACTGCCACCATTTTGCATGCATCTGTACCTCTCAGTTTTGGCGCCGAGAACTTCTACTTAGTCTCAATGCATTCCTTCTCTTGCCTTCTAGTTGTAAAGCTTCCACTCCCTTGGTTCTGGAGGATGGCTGTTTAGCTTTATAGTTGTATTTTTTAATGTGGATGTGAGAGGCTGTGCTTTTAAGTATATATCTTATGCCGCTATCTTGGTTCCTCCCCCTTGCATTCTTTAAGCTCAGCAGGTTGCACCACGTTCTACCACTTTTCCAGGAACTAAAAATCATCCTTGAAATGTGGAGAGAGGGGAACCCTTCTGCACTGCTGGTGGGAATGCAGACTGGTATAGCCACTATGGAAGACAGTATGGAGTCTCCTCAAAAAATTGAAAATGGAACTCCCATTTGACCCTGTGATCCCACTTCTGGGAATATACCCCAAGAAACCAGAAACATCAATCAGAAAGGATATATGCACCCCTATGTTCATAGCAGCACAATTCACCATAGCTAAGATTTGGAAACAGCCTAAGTGCCCATCAACAGATGAATGGATTAGAAAACTGTGGTACATCTACACAATGGAATACTATGCTGCTGTAAAAAAGAAGGAATTCTTGCCATTTGCAGCAGCATGGATGGAACTGGAGAGTATTGTGCTAAGTGAAATAAGCCAGTCAATGAAAGAAAAATACCACATGTCCTCACTCATCTATGGATAATAAAGACCACTATAAATTGATGAAAATAAACAGATACAGAGGCAAAACAGCATTAAAGGGACTGTCAACCTACAGCTGGAAGGCTGGGGAGGGTTGGGGGGTTAAGAGATCAATTGAAGGACTTACATGCATACATATGAGTATAATCAATGGGCACAAAACAATGGGGGGTAGGGGCGGAGGGGGGAGGGTTGGGGGAGAAAAATGGAGACCTATCTAACATTTGTTGTAATACTATAAGCAATAAAACAAAATTTAAAAAAAATAAAAATCATCCTTGACATCCATCCAATCTGCCACTTTCTATTTATCTCCCAAATTTATCTCTGCAATCTCAATAGTCCCACTATCACTCTTTTCAAATAGTCGCATTCTGAAGTGCTGGATTTAGGACTTCAACATGAATTTTAAGAAACATAATGTTTACTTAAAAGGTAAATTGTTTGCTCTCCATTTTCTCTGTTTTCCCCTTCCTCTGAGCTGGAACACAGACATAGAACTGAGCCACCTTTGGCAATATAGATGAAGACCTTAGGAGATGGCAGAGACCCAAAATGGTAGGAGCTGCCAAGCATTCATTTCCAGGCTATGGATGAGAAATACATTTACATCTTACTTAAGCAACTGTATTTGGGTAGGTTTTTATTATAGGAACTTACCTTTTACCCTAACAAATACCACCTCACTTTATAAGAATCTTTAATACCCAAACCCAATAAGCACAGAAGAAAAATTGTAGTACAGCAATACCAATTATAATCATAGATACAGAGCTTCTAAATAAAACACTAGCAAATTAAATTCAGAGGGATAGAGAAAGGGAGAGAGAGAGAGAGAGAGAGAGAGAGAGAGAGAGAGAGAGAGAGGAGGCTCAGTGCACGGATTCATGCATAGGTGAGGTCTGACTGACCCGCCTGATCAGGCAATCAGACCAGGATGGCTGGAGGAAGAGGCCAAGGGTAGTTGGCCAGCTGGCTCCGCCCTCTATGGAGGGCCAATTGTGGGCATTGCCAGCCGGGAGGGAGTAGAACTCCTGGTCAAACTCCCAGTCAAGGGGATAATTTTCATATTAGCCTTTTATTATATAGGATAATAAAGCATAACCTAGTTGTGTTTATCTCAGTAATTCAAGCATGGAATGGTTCAACATTAGAAAATCCATTCAAGTATACTACTTGAACAAATTTAAAAAGACAAACCCACTTAACACAATAGATTCAGAAAAAAAATATTTGCTAAAATTCAATACTCATGCAATTGGATATGTAAAATGGAGTGCATAGTTAATAATGTAAAGGAATTATTCTTAAATTTCTTTGACAATGGTATTATGGTTTTTTTCCTTTTTTAAAGAATTCTTACCTTTTAGGGATACATACTAAAATATTTACAGATAACATGATGTAATGTCTGAACTTTGTTTCAGATAACACAGAAGAGGAAGAATTTAGCAGAGATATTGCTACTAGTAAAACAAGACTGACTGTAAGCCAACAGTCATGACTTTAAAAAAAAAAAAAAAGAACAGAAGTCAATGCCCTTACCTTGACAAAAGTCATGTATCAAACTTAGAGTTAAAATCACTTTTGTAGAGGAACTCAAAAACATTGCTATTAAATCAAGAACTAGATGAAGATGCTTATTATCACTGCTTCTACTCACTTACTAGAGGTTCTAGCCAATATAATAAAAGAAGGAAAAGAAAGAAGACATATAAGAATTGAGTGTTGGGGGTAGAGGGAAAAACTATCCTTATTTGCAGATAATATGATAGTACACGTAAAAATATTTTTTTAACTGGCAAACTATTAAAACTTATAGAAAAGCTCAGCAAGGAAGTCTAATAAGGAAAAAAACCCACAATGATATTTACAGTCACAACAAAAATAATCCAGGAATAAACCTAATGAAGGATATGCTTTCTGAAGAAAATTACAAGGCATTATTATTGAAGAACCTAGAAGAAGACTTGAATAAATGGGTAAGGATATCATGTTTATAAACAGGAAGCTTCAATCTTGTAAAAATATCAATTACTCCAAATTTAATATATGAATTTAATGCAATTCCAATTAAAATCCCAACCAATGTTTTCTTAAAACTTCACAAGGTTATCTAAAATTCAAGATCATTAAAGATCAAGAGTCAAAAAAAAGCAAAGACAATTTTGAAAAAGAAAGAGAGAGAACTTGGCCTAACAGATGTCAAAGCTTCTTCTAAACCTTTAATAGTTAATTCAGTAAGATAACTGAGGAGGAGTAGATAACAGATAACAAAATAGAATAAAAAGCCCAGAAACTTGCCTATCTTTGGAAATTCGACATATGACAGAGGAAATAGCCCTAAACATCAGTAGAAAAAGAATAAATTATTTTGTAAATGGTACTAGGATATTCACCTAGGGAAAATATCAGATGTCTATTTCACACCATCTAGAAAACATAAAATCCAGGTGTTCAAAAGACATAAATATAAAAATTTTTAAACTTTTAGAAGAAAATATAAGAGGAATAAATATACAGGAGGAAATCTTTATGACCTCAGTATTGAAAAGGAGTACTTAAATAAAGCACTAAAGCCTAATCTATAAAGGAAAAGACTGATAAATTTGACTTACGAAATGTAAAACTTCAATTTAAGATATCACTTCTAAAAATTTAAAGACAAAGATCAGTATACCTATATGATAAGGACTTCTTAATACCAATTTAAAAGAGTTTCCAGGTCCAGCAAGATGAAGTAAGCATGGCCTTGCTTACTCCCATTAAATGCAACTATAAATCTCACACAGACTGTATGGAGTAGCTAACAATCAAAAGACACTGAAAAGTAAACAGTAATTAGCAAACTAGAGAAAGACACCAGAATTCAAAGTTCTACCCAACCAGTGGCGAGATTACCATTTTCTCCTCTTTAATATTATCTGGCCTGAAGAAAGCCCAAAATCCAGAAGTACATAAAAGATGAGGATAGAAAGAGCTCCAAGAGAAACCTACTATTTCTGGTCTGAGGAAGGGGAACGAGGACCAATTGCATCAGAAAAAGTTCACTAATTTTGTGTTTTATTTTGTTCTCTCTCTCTCTCTCTCTCTCTCTCTCTCTCTCTCTCTCTCTTTTTTTTTTTCTCCTCTTCCACTACAGCTCCTAGGCAATAATGAAGTGAAGGCATGCTATTGCAGGTGCCAAAACTCAGATGGACACAGTGGAACTGTGGTCTCCAGAGTGTTGGGCAAGGTCCCATTTTGAGTTACTCTCTGGTTTAAAGGACTGCAGATCTCTCATCAGAAACTATGGAGGCCAGAAGGAGGAGAAACAACATTTTTAAAGTGCTAAATGGAAAAACCTGTGAACCAAAATTTCAATGCATATTTTTATCCATTTCAATGTAAGCCCTATCAAAATACCAATTGTGTATTTTGGCAGAAATGGACAAACTGATCCTGGAATTCATATAGGATTGCAATGGACCCCAATAGCAAAATCAATTTTGAAAAAGAGAAACAAAGTTGGAGGATTCATATTTCCCTATTTCAACAGGGAATATAGTTATTACAAAGCTATAGCAATCAAAACAGTGTGGTATTGGCATAAGAAAAATATATAGATCAAAGGAATAGAACTGACAGTCTAGATATAAACCAATATGTCTATATTTAATTAATTTTTTACTAGGATGGAAGACAATTGGGGAAAGAATCATTTTCAACAAATAATAACTAGATAACCAGATGCAAGAAAAAATGAAGTTGTGCCTTTACCTCACACCAATGCAAAAATGAACTCAAAAGGGTCAAAGACCTAAATATAAGAGCTAAAACAATAAGTCTCTTAAAATAAAACATAAGTGTAAGTCTCTCTGATCTTAGATTTGGTAATGGAGTCTTAAATATGACACAAAAATACAAGATAATAGATAAATTAGACTTTATCAAAATTAAAAAATTTTGGACATCAAAATATGCTATCAAGAAAACAAAAAAATGACCTACAGAATGAGAGAAAATATTTATATTATCATATATCTAGTAGCTAAGACATATAAAGAACTCTTGCAACCCGATAACAAAAAGAAAAACAATGCAATTCAAAAATTGGCAAAAGATTTAAATAGATATTGCCCCCCAAAAGTTACACAAACAGCCAATAAGCACATAAAAAGATGTTCAGCATTATTAGCAGTAGGAAAATGCAAATTTAAAAAAAACACACAATGAGATACCACTTCACACCCATGACTAAAATAAAATAAAATAAAATAAAATAAACAAAATAGCAAGTGTTGTAAGGATGTGGAAAAATTGAAAACCTCATACATTACTGATGGGAATATAAAATGGTGTAGCCACTGTGGAAAAACAGCTTGGCAGTTCCTCGCAACGTTAAACATAGAGTTATTGTATGACCTAGCAATTCCATTCCCGGGTATATATCCAAGAGAATTGAAAACAGGTGTTCAAACAAAAAACTTGTACACGAATGTTCATAGGATCATTATTCATAATAGCCAAAAAGTGAGAAAAACCCAAATGTCAGTCAACTGATGAATGAATAAACAAGATGTGATATATTCATACAATAGGATATTATTCAATCATAGAAAAGAATGAAGTACTGATGCATGCTATGACATGGATAAACCTTGAAAACATTATGCTAAGTGAAAGAAGCCAAACATAAAATGTCACATTTTTGTACGATCACATTTATAGGAAATGTCCAGAATCGGCAACTCTATAGAGACAATGAGCAGATTAGTGGTTTTCAGAGACTTGGGGGCAGGGGTGAAAAAGGGAATAACTGCTTTTGGGGGTAATGAAGATTAGATAGTGATCTGGAGTTAGATAGTGATGATGGTTGCACAACATTATGAATGCTCTAAAAGCCACTGAACTATACACTTCAAAATGGTTAAAATGGTGAATTATATATTATATGAACTCCACCTCAATTTAAAAAAAAGAATTTTATATTCAGTGAAATTATTCTTCAAGAATGAGAGTAAAATAGAGACATTCTCAAATAATAAAAGACTAGCAGGATTTGTCATCAGCAGACTTGTTCTTAAAAATGCTTTAAAAAAAATTCCTTCAGCTGGAAGGAATAATACCTAAAAGAAATTTAGACTATCGGGAATGAAGAAAAAGAAACAAAAATGGTAAAAATCTGGTTAAATATAATAGACCATTCTACCCTTAAATTCTTTAAAATATGTATAACAACTGAAAACAAAAATTATAACAAGTTCAGTGAATTTGGGTGTATATAAATGTAATACATATGACAACTATAAGATGAAGGGGGAGGATTATGGGACCTATGTGATGGTAAGGTTTCTACATTATACATGAAGTGATAAAATATTAATTCTAAATAGACTATGAAATATTAAGTATACATAGTATAATTACTGACCAATCACTGAAAAAATTTTAAATATACAAAGAGATATAGTGTAAAACTCAACAAGTAAATTAAAATGAGATACAAAATACTAAAAATGTAGATCTGATTTCAAACACATTAATACTTACATTAAACTAAGGGCCCGGTGCACAAAAATTTGTGCACTTGGGGTGTCCCTCAGCCCAGCCTGTGCCCTCTCACAGTCTGGGACCCCTCAGGGGATGTCCACCTGCTGGTGTGCACCATCAGCCTGGGTGAGGGGCTGATGGCTGTTTGTAGCCTGGCCACAGCTCCCACTGACCCAACATCCCAGCAAGGCATGCTGGAAGCAGGTTCTGAGGTTTATCTATCTTCTATAATTGATACACTGTTGCTTTAAGCCCAGGCCTGTCTGCTTCAGCTCCGTGGCTTCCATAATTGAAAGAATGTTGCCATGAGCAGAGAGAGGCCCAGCCAGCTTAGGTAGACAGTTTACTCCTGGTGCAACAGAAGCCTCCTGTTTACTCTAGCTCCATGACTGCCGGCCTCCATCTTGGCTGGGTTAATTTGCATACAGCCACTCTGATTGGCTGGTGGGCGTGGCTTAGGCGTCCCATAGAAACAGTCAATTTTAATATTACTCTTTTATTAGATTAGATGAAAGTGGTCTGAAAGACAAGGGTTATCAGATTAGATTTAAAAACAGACAAACTAACAAAACCTAATTATTTGCTGTCTATAATTTTATAATATAGGCAGGCTAAAAGTAAAAGGACAGGAAAAGATATATCATGCAAACACTAATCAAAAGGAAGCTGGAGTGGCTGTATTAATATTAGACAAAAAAAAGAATGCATAGCAAAGATAATTTCCAGGAATAAAGCAGGGCAATACATAATAATAAAAGAGTAAATTCATCAAGAAGACATAGAAATTTTAAATGTGTATGTACCAAATAAAATAGCCTCAAAATACACGTAACAAAGACTACCAGAATTGAAAGAATTAGAGAAATCCACAATTATATTTGGGGACTTCAGCACTCTGCTCTCAATCATTGATAGAACAAGTCAACAGAAAATCAGCTAATATATAGAAGAACTGAACTATTCCATCTACCAACTGGACTCAGTTGACATTTATGGAATACTCTCCCTGACAATAACATAATATGCATTCTTGTCAAAAGAACATAGAACACTGTGGTAAATTATACCCGAAGTCATAAAACAAACCTTAATAACTTTAATAGACTTGAAATCATACAAAGTATGACCATAATGAAATTAAACTAGCAATCAATAACAGAAAGATAACTGGAAAACCTCCAAACACTTGAAAACTAAATACTGTAATAATCCATGGATCAAAGAGAATCTCTCAAGGGAAATTAGAAAATATTTTGACCTAAATGAAACATACCAGAATTTGTGGGGTGCAGCTAAAGCTGTATTTAGAGATAAATAGATACTATCAAATGCTTATCCTATCTAATAAAAGAGTAATATACAAATTAACCATCACTCCATCACAAAGATGATGGTGGTCACAGAGCTACGGCAAGCAAGAGGCTTGGGTTGCCCCTGGAGATGGAGGAAGACAAGCTTCCTGCCTGCCCTGGCTGGCACTGAACTCTGCCTAGGGCTACAAAGTTTTAATTATAGAAGATAAATAAATCCCAGATTCCTGCTGAAAAAAGAAAAGAAAAAAAAAGACTAGGAGCTTGGGTCGCTGTGAGGCATGACCAGCCTGAAAATGGCCATCAGCTTCTCACCCAGGCTGATCAGGCACCCCAGTGGGACTCCCCCACCCTGAAGGGGGTGTGGCCAGCCTGAAAACATCCCTTAGCCCCTCACCCAGCCTAGCCAGGAACCCCAGCAGGACCCCCCACCCTGATCCGGGACACCCTTCAGGGCAAACCAGCCGGCCCCCACCCATGCACCAGGCCTCTATCCTATATAATAAAAAGGTAATATGAAATTGACCCTAACAGCAGAACAACTGGGAATGACTGGTCACTATGACACACACTGACTGCCAGGGGGTAGACACTCAATGCAGGAGCTGCCCCCTGGTGAAGCTCTGATCAGCCACAATCCAGGCTAACCTGCACAGTGGTGATGGCGGGAGCCTCTCCCGCCTCCCCAGCAGCACTAAGGATGTCCTACTGCAGCTTAGGCCTGTTCCCCACTGGCAAGTGGACATCCCCTGAGGGCTCCCAGACTGCCAGGGGAATGTCTGACTGACAGCTTAGGCCCAATCGCCCAGGTAACGGGCCTAAGCCAGCAGGTGGACATCCCCTGAGGGGTCCCAGATTGTGAGAGGCCACAGACCCAGCTGAGGGACTCCTCCCCCAGCGCACAAATATTTGTGCACCGGGCCTCTAGTATTTGAAATAAAGATTTTAAGTCTAAACTCCCACCTTAAGAAACTAGAAAAAGAGCAAAGTAAACCCAAAAAAAATCAGAGGAAAGGAAAGAATAAAGACAATAAAGAAACCAATGAAATTTAAAACAATAATAGAGACAATCAACGATGAAATGAAGAGCTGATTTTTTTAAATGTCAATAACTTTGATAAATCTCTAGCCAGGCAAATAAAGGAGAGGGGGTGAAAGACACACAAATTACCAATATTTGGAATGAAATAGAAGATATCACTACAGACCCACAGACATTAATGAATAATAACAGTTCTCTACACATATTTGACAACTTAGATAAAATGAAGCAATTCATTGAAAGCCACAAATGACCAAAGCTTCCCTAAGAAGAAATAGATAACCCAATCCATATCTAGTAAGACATTGAATTAATAAAGTATTTGATAGTTTCTTGGAGTAATGAAACTTCTGTAACCTAATTGCTGTGGGGATTCCATGAACCTATACATATCTTAAGAGTCACAATTACCAGCGCCCCTCCTCAAAAAAGTCAAATTTACTCTAATTCTTAAAATTGGGAGGGGGGAGAATCAATTCAGGAAAAGCCAAATTAATGAATATCACAATGGACAAAAGTAAATAGGAAATATACAGAGAAAAAAAAACCATATCCAAACTGGAAAGATATTAAACTTCCCTCATCATCAGAGAATGCAATTAAAATAATAGTAAAAAGTCATTTGGTATCCAAAGTGTGATCAGAGCAAGTACTGGGAGGCTGCAGACAGCAGGACTCTCTTACTGCAGGTAAGACTACAGCTGCCTAACCCCTGGAGTGGAATTTCACAAGCTGAAGCTAAAAATGGGCCTGCCGCCCTGTCCTCCCACTCCCCTCCCCTGCAACCAGCAATGCCTCTTCTGAAATTCTCATAGGAGCACAAAAAAGCACAGTCCAAGAAGGATCATTTGCAACATTGTCTGTAATAGCAAAACATTTTTTAAAGTTAGAGAATTAATACATGGTATATTATTCATACTGAAATACTATGCAATATTTTATTTTTTTTAAATATATTTTATTTACTTTTCACAGAGAGGAAGGGAGAGGGAGAGAGAGTTAGAAACATCGATGAGAGAGAAACATCGATCAGCTGCCTCCTGCACACCCCCTACTGAGTATGTGCTCGCAACCAAGGTATATGCCCTTGACCAGAATCGAACCTGGGACCCTTTAGTCCCTAGGCCGACGCTCTATCCACTGAGCCAAACCGGTCAGGGCACTATGCAATATTTTAAATGATATTTCATGATAAGCTATTTTAAACAAATGAACTTAGAACTATGTGAAATCAGCTTAGACAAAATCTCAATTATAGAATGTTGAATGCAAAAGCAAGTTGTAAAATGACCCTATATAAAGTTTGAAAACATGAAGAACAATGTTATATATTGTTGATGGCTATATACAAATGCTTTAATAGTATAAAAGCATGCCTAGGAGAAATAAACACAAACTCAGTATAGGTATCATCTCAGGGGAAAGAGAGGAATGTGTTCAGGGTACAACACACTAAATTGTGTGTGTAATTTCTTTTCTTTTTAAGAAAAACAAAGCAAGCAGGGCAAAATTAGAATTCGGTGGAGATGGATAATGGATTCATGGGACTTCATCATGTTATTCTTTGTGTTTTTTAAAATATTTGAAGTATTTCACAATCAAAATAATATTTACCACGGCACACAGTAATACACATACCAGTGGTTAGAGCCTTGGGCTCAGATCCCCTTTCTACTGCTCTCTAGCTATGCGACTTAGAAAAAGTTGCTTCACTTTTCTAAGCCTCAGTTTCCTTATCTGTAAAATAAGGATAATGGTAATAGTATTTTTGTGAGGGTTGAATGAACTAAAATGTAAAACGCTTAGTATAATTCCGGGCACATAGCAAATACAATATGTGTTCAAGTTTTTTTTAATTATTATTATTATTCCTCATCTTTTGAAGCTCAACTGTCATCTCTGTGAAACTTTCCCCAACATTGTCCCCATGCCTAATCATCTATCAATCCTGGGCCAAGGAGAGCCAAGCACTCCGTCCTGACCTTCCATCTTGCTTAACTGTGTAGCTTAACTATTTGTCTGTCTTTCTGACTATATTATTTTCTTATTTATTTTTGTAACCCACATGCCTGGCAATGGTAGAAATATAAGAATCACTATCAATAAGTACTAGTAAAAGAACTAATAAGTGAATGGACAGGTGAATATCTTTTCTGACTCCAATAACCCACTAGTGTTTTCTCCCCTTCCTGCCTCCTCTTCCTGAGGGCCCTGGTCTTATTAGACTGGCTTAAGCACAGAAGAAATACGTAACAAGGAGTCTTTACTCCAAACGTACTGTATCTCTTCTCAGATGGGAAAAGAAACCCATGTGTAGAAAGCAAGCTTAAAACAAAGGAAAGCATCCCTAATGATAGAATTTCAGACACTAAGGACACACACACACACACACACACACACACACACACACACACACCGTCTCTCTTTGCTCAGAGAGGAGGGACTGTATCAACAAGTGAGAAATATTGGAAGATAATGTGGGAACAGAGTCCTCAGAAGAAAGTTTGAATATTCTCTTCAAAAGTGGTGTGTGAGTCACATTTTTTAGAAACACAAGCCATATTCTTAGTGAGCAAAAGAATGTTTTTAATTTACTGCAGGAGCTGGCTAGTTAAGTCTTATTGTGAATTATTTACTGAAGACTAAAGTAAGGAATTCTTTTGTTAAGTAAATATCCAAGCCCTTCCTTGCCAAAGAGCTTTTGAAATCGTTGCTGTAATTATGCTGATGTTTTCTGTGTTTATATGTTAAATACCTTGAGCTTAATTGTTAATGGGTAAATAAGAGAAGCCCCACGGTTCTTGCCAAAAGAGTCCCAAGAGCTGGGGCAGGGAGAACAATGGCTCGGCGGGACCCCCCTGGAGTGGGTTGGAGGCAGTTAGAGAAAGAGCAGCAGCTTCGCTCTATTCTCTCTAGAGGCTGCTTGCTGGGAGCCAGGGAAGGGACAGGCCTGGGCTAAGACAAAGGGGACTCCTCCGTTGTAGACCTGGGCCTGAACAGAGGTGTGGGGTGGTTCTTCGTTTCTCCTCACCACCAGTAGTCCAGCATCCCAGCTGCCCTCAGGAAAACTGAGGCTAGAACAACTGTCTACCAAACAGCGGGGAGAGCAAGGGTCAGGGGCTGATTTCCCAAGCAGGTGGCCTGGGGTGGAACACCACGCCCACCACCCAGGAGCCCTGCACGCCCTGTAAGCTCTTTCTGGGCATCCTCATCCATGTAATGGGGATAAAGGTACCTACCTCCTAAGGGTTTTATTAAAATACATGTTAATATTGTGGGGAAAATGCTTAGAGCCCTGTCTGGCACATAGTAAGTGCTATGCAAGTTAAATATTTAACTGAGAGTTAAGTAAGCATTGTGTTAGGTTTCCGTAGATCGCGTTTCCCTGGAGCAGAGGCGCAAACAACACCTATGGCTGTGGATGGTTTGCCCTGTTGGGTGGACTGCTATACACACGATTGGTCCTCCCCCACACCAGTGCATGCTGAAGCATAGCGTAGCCTCTCTACTCTCTGCAACACATCCTCTGGAGGGTTATATGCAGAGGCTAAGACTTCGATTGAAAGCTCAACATGCTGTGTTCAGAGCAACCCTGTCATCTTCATCTTAGAGCTTCTCCCCTTAAGGACTGAGGATCTTGGCAGAAGCAGGCTGGGGCCTGCTGAGCCTGCCAGGGTATCTCCAAGATCATCTTAGCTGTTCTGGGTAGAGTAACCCGAAATCCAAAGTCAGCAGATCAGTTAGAAGGAAGGAGTTAACGGGAAATCTCTCTCAGTTTGCTGAGGAAGCCTTTTCAAATGTTGGCATGGGGAAGGGAGCAGAGGATACTCAGAGGGTACAGGCCTGAGGCAAAGACGCGGTCAGGTAAGAAAAGACAGGGCCCTCTGGAATCTCCTACTTCAGATGACTAGAAGGTGGTCACACAAGTTGGGGGGGAGGGGGGAGACGGGAGGAGAACGCCCTCAAGCTTACTAGACTCTTAAAATTTCAGCATTGAAAGGGGAGCATTTCATGCCTCAGCTAAACACAGCCAGACAAGAGCTGAGAGTTTCCATGATTCCAGGTACAGAAGACACCGGGTCTTAGCATCACTGAACCAGCACCTCCTTAGGTATGAACCTCCTCAGAGCACAGCCGTGGAGGGGCAATCTGGACAGAGGAGTGTGTCAAGGAACAATCACATCTCTTATCCCACTAGAGTCCCACCACTACATCTGACAGCCAGGGAAGTAGCTAATGACACACCAGAGCCATATAGCTCTTAGTGACTCAGGCAAATGCCTGGGTGTCCTGATTCTGGCCTGTGCCCTTCATCAGAATCCATTACATTCCCTCTCATCTTGGAGGGATCCCCAAGGGAAAGAGGGAAAAAAACAAGTGTTCTGCTCCTATCTTCCCATTCCCTGCATGCAAAGGCAGGTCAGCCACCACCACACACAGATCTCAGGGGGCAGCGAGCCCCTTCTTCCTCAGCAGGCTCCCCCACCCTGATCTGTTCCCGCTGTGGGGTAGGCACCTCAAAAGAACCAAGGCATTATCTGCCTTCAGGTGTGCAGCACCTTTTCTTCTCTACACCTTCAGAAACAGCTGGGCCCGGAGATGGGACCTCCAGATGCCCCACACTTCCTCCTGCCCAGGCTCCTGGAAAGAGAAGGTGTGTTCTCCAGAGGTGCTGGCAGGGCCTACCAGGTGACCAATCCTCAGTCCCCCTCTTCTATGAGGGCACAGGTCCTGGAGACCCTCCTGCCAAGACCCTCTGAGGAAGCCAGGAGGAGACACCCACCAGGTCAGGGAGGGGATGAGACCCAATGGGGAAAGGACTCCTCACTGCTACCGTTTATTAAAAACAAAGAGCCTCGGGCCTGGAAAGGGCCTTGGAGATTGTGAGGGTCCATCCAGGAAACTGGTTGAGGAGCATTGGAGCAAAAGACCAAAACCAGCCAAGCCAGGGACGGAAGGGAAGGGAAGGGGTTGAATAGTGTGCAGAAAGACAAAGAACAGGCAATTCCAACGAGCCAAGAACGCAAATCATTTGCAGACGCCAGTGTGAGCCTCAACCTCCAAGGCTCCTGTGGGAGTGCCTGTCGCTGTGGGCTTAGGCACGTCCACAGGTCTCCATGAGTGTGAGTCTGCGTGTGTAAAGGCCCCCGGTGAGTCATCCCGTGTGTGTAATGATCCTGCCAGTCCATGAGTCATGGAGCGTGTGTCAGAGTTGGGCCGTGTGTGTGTGTGTGTGTGTGTGTGTGTGTGTGTGTGTGTGTGTTCCAGTGTGCAGCCTGTCAGGGCTGCTCATGCCCACAGTGACGCTGGAATGTGAATGAAAGCCAGACAGCGCAGCGGAGGGCAGAGCACTCCCAGGGTGAAGCTGTATTTAAAAGGCACCAGGCTTCATTCACACCGTACATCACACACCATATTTCTGAACCTGTTCCAGAGAAAGCCATCTGTCCCCCTTCCTGCTGAAACCCTCTATCTAGGGAGCAGCAGTGTTAAATTCTTCAGGCTTAAGGGGTTGTTTTCAGAATCAGAGATAGCCACAATCTTAGAACCCTGAATTTCAACCCCTGCTTTTAAAGAAAGAAACCTATGGCAGAGAAAGCCGACACCCTGGTCCCAGAGTCACAGAGCTGGCTTCTGGTAAGACCAGGTGGGGACGCGATGTCCTGACCGCCCACCCCCACCTTAGACCTCTGCCCACTGGCACAGAGTGGGTCCGTTTTTCTTCCTCCTCAGGCATGTGATGAGATCACTTTTTTACTAAAATGCACCCACACCCTCCCATGGAATGAAACACTCATGTTGTGTTCTAGTCTGGGAATAACCTCATAGGCAAGGCTGGGGCATCTCTGGCGAGATGGCTGTAGACCTAGAGTCATCTCTTCTCCTAGGGCCTCACGCTCACTCCACCCAGGTCAGGGGGAGCTCCCTAGGAGACCAGTTCTTAGGTCTTCATGTCCGTAACTGACCAGGCCCTCTGGCAGGCTTGACACTTTGTGATTCACACGTGGCTTATGAGACATCTATGAATGTCTCACTCAGAACTCCTGATTTTTCTCTTCCACTTCCTGGTAGCTGTTTCACTGCTCAATTTCACTTGTGTCACACACACACACACACACACACACACACACAAAGCCTGAACATATAACTCTGAAGATGAGGCTTGGGATTACCTATGAGTGAATTAACCATTCCATTCATTCTCAGATGGCTCAGAGTTGACCGGAACTTTAAAGGGATCACTTCAGCCACTGGATTTATTGTTCTTATTTCATATTAATTAAGTACTTACTAGACACACAGTGCCGCTGAGCCCATTCAGCAGGCACAGCCTCTGCCCTGCATCCCTGGGGGGCAGAGATTGATTATCTCATTTATTTGGACTTCAAAGCCCTTTAACTCCAATCATCTCATCACGGAGTGTGGAGGCTGCTGGGATGCAGAGGGCACGACAGGGCAGGGTGAATGGGAGGGACAGAGAAATCTGATCAGGGCTAGAGAAAGGCTGGTCTTAAACCTGAGGCCAGGTTCTGCATTCACAGAATGGTGTTTTTCAAACAGAGCTCTGCTAAACACCTGCCTTGAGAAAGAGAGTTAGGATGTCTTCTTGTGTGGTGAACAGACTGACAAACCAAGTAAATGTCAATATAGTAAGTGTCCCTCACATGTAGCACCTGGGCCAAAGAGAATAACCAAATGTTTCCTTGAATATAAATAAATATATTTACAAGAGTATTTCTTTCAGAATTATATGTAATAGCAAAATAATAGATATAAACAACCTGAAAAAATTTAATAGATTAGTTAAATAAATCATGATACATCCATACAATGGATTGACTTGAAAAGTGATTATTAGGTTAAAAAAAAAAACCAAGTTACAGAATATGATCTTATTTTGTTTTTAAAAATTTAAAAAGGATAGCCTATAAATAGATATATGTTTGCATATATTAAAAAAGTGGGGATAGTAGGATTGGGTGGAAAACAGTGTGTATGGAAAAAAATGTGGAAGGACACATAGGAATTTGATGACCTTGGGTACTCCAGAGGGTGGGGTTGGAATGGGTAAGAAAATTAATTTTTTATAAACTATGTATTATTTTATTTATAAGCATGAACTATTCTTATAACTTTAATAAAGAAGAATAAAATATATTGTAAAAACAAAGAGCATAGACCTAGCTGGGTAGCTCAGTTGGTTAGAACATCGTTCTGATATGCCAAGGTTGTGGGTTCAATCCCCAATCAGGGTACATACAAGAATCAACCAATGAATACATAAATTAGTGGAACAACAAATTGATCTCTGTGTGTGTGTGTAAAAAAAAAAAATCAATAAATAAAAATATCAGAAAAAATAATGAAGAGAATGATAAGGGGCCTGAAGACGATTACTGGCCATACTCACCATCGGAGCTCGCCCCATGCGAAATGCTGTAGCTATAATGACATTCTGGCAGCCATCACTTGAGAAAACATGGCACATTTGGCCTCTGTGGTGGCATAATGGAACAAAACAAGGACTCCAGCTGTCAGCTCAAAAGAAAAATACTGATTTACATAAACATATGTGACATAAATGTATTCAATGACTTTGAAATATCTCACTCTAAACAGATAAAATTAATTAAAACGAGTGCGAGTTTCTGGCAACTGTACTCCAACTCGCCATTACTACCCAGGGCATTGAAAATTGGAGCACATCACAGGTTCTTAAATCATATCCTGAACCAGGAGAAGGGAAGGGGAAGAGAAAGAGGGTTTGCTGTGTGTGCCAGGCGCAGTGCCTACCTCATCCCATTTGATCCTCATAATAATTCAGCCAGGTAGGAGGAAAGGAGACACATGCGCATGTGCGTGCACACACACACACACACATACACACACTCAAGCATACATTAGAAACTGCAGAACATGAATGACAAGAGGAGACCGACAGAGGGATAGCCTAAGGCTCAGGGAAGCACTATCCCCTACAGCCTTATGATGGGCACCGGGCAGCTACTCATTAGTTCAGGATGGTAGTAATGCTGGCGTCCCTTGGACACCTTGGCCAGCAGTGTATCTGGCTTGGCTCTGCCTGGCTCTACTTTATCTCCCGTAAGAGTCTGAAGCTCTGAGGATGGGACCTAGCATGACAGGGAGCTATGGTAGTCAGGACTCTTCTTTGCAAGTGACTGAAACCAAACTCGAACCAGCTTAAGCAAGATATTGAATTATTTGGCTGTCGTAACTAAAAATGTCCATGAGTAGACGGCTGAGTGGCATCAGAACTTAACTTAGGTCAATCAGGACTCATTCTGTCTCTATATTTCTCAGCTTTGTTTTCCTGTGTTGTCTTCATTTTTCAGGCAAGTTCTTTTGACATCGCAGCAAAGACAGTTTGAGAAATTCCGTGTTACTTGGTCCCTTGCAATGATCCATCCCAATGTAAATAAAGTGCTTAGTTTCAGCAAAAGTGCCAGGGGTGACTCTCATGGGCCCAACTGGAGTCACGCGACCTTTCTTGAATTAATTACCATGGTGATATGATTGACCAGGCTAAGTCAGCTTTTCCCAGATCACATGGATTTGGAATGGGGGACTGATCTCTCATCCAAAATTGAAAGATGGTACCAAAAGAAGAAGGGATGCTGGGAAAGCAGATCATAGTTACACATCGCAATGTCATATTGAAACCTACCAGCAAATAGTAAACTGTAAGAAACTGGCAGATGTTGGTTGTTTGTACCTGTCATCCCTTGGGAACCATAAGGCCCTTGGAAATTGTTCTACCCAATAATAAAAATTCTGAAGACTCTAAGGACCTTCTCCCATTGCCAAGGTTAAGAGCATGGTGAAATGCCCCAAGAATAGCCTGAGAACTCTAGTCAGTTAACGCAGGAACCATCAGTTTCAGACTGTGGAGAATACCAATTCCCTAAAGAGCTGTAAGGACACAAGGTTCCTCAATGATGTAGAGGCTGGAAACGTCCTAAAAGCCAGATACCTGAGTTCCAGCTCAAGTTCTGCCTGTAAGAAGCCATATGATATGATCTGGAACAAGTGTCTTAAGTTCTCTGGTGTCAGAGTCCTCATTTACAGAAATAAAGGGACCAGGCAAAGCACAATATCTGATGTTATCTTCAGCTTTAAAATTTTGATTCAGCCCTGGCCGGTTTAGCTCAGTGGATAGAGCATCAGCCTGCAGACTGAAGGGTCTCAGGTTCGATTCCGGTCAAGGGCATGTACCTTGGTTGTGGGCACATCCCCAGGAGGGGATGTGCAGGAGGCAGCTGATCGATGTTTCTCTCTATCCTTCTCCCTTCCTCTCTGTAAAAAAAAAAATCAATAAAATATATTTAAAAAAAAATAAAATAAAATAAAATAAAATAAAATTTTGATTCAATGTCAGGCAAAGTTGGAAGTTTACAAGTTGAAAAAAAGTTTATGGGTGTCTCAGTGAATAAATAAATGAGATAATAATAGGCTGAAAAAACATAAAACACCCACTGGTCAAATTCATGGCAATTTGATCAACAAAATAAATGATGATAGTAATGGAATATAATCCATGAATAAAATAAAAGTCTATTAATTCAAACTGATATACATAGATACATACATGCATGCGTACATGAGAAAGAAAAGGAAAAATTCTTCTTTAGGATAAAATGTCAACTAGAAGGAACAGTGAAGCTCGAAAACCATCAATGGATATTAGAGGGTGAAAGTTTGGTGAAAAACAGGATATTTACAAAGTTTCAAGATATCTCCCCATAGATTTCTTACTAATTACAAACAAGGCTGGCGTGGCTCAGTGGTTGAGCATTGATCTATGAACCAGAAGGACACAGTTCAATTCCTGGTCAGGGCACATGCCCCAGTTGCAGGCTCAATCCCCAGTGTGGGGTGTGCTGGAGGCAGCCAATTGATGATTCTCTCTCATCATTGATGTTTCTATCTCTCTCTCCCTCTCCCTTCCTCCCTGAAATCAATAAAAATAAAATTTTAAAAAATTTACAAAGGGGAAACAATAGTAACTTTATAGTGATGAAACCTGGAGGCCATTACCTTAACCAATGATCAAAATTAATATCACCAACGTTGGAATAAATCAGCCTCGTGTGTTTCTGATATGGTGCACTGTGAAGGCCAAGAAAATGTCAAGAAAAGCCAAATCAAGGGAAATTTTACTTAATGATTGACTTGTGCTATTTTAAAATGACAAAGTCTAATTTGAAACTCTTTGATTTTAAAAAAAAATCAAGATCATGAAAAGCTAAAGAATTATCCTAAAGAGACCATGACAATTAAATGCAACGTGTGACCCTGGATTGGATCCTGAACGGGGAGAAAAACAGTTACAGAGAACCTTGTGGGGATAATTGATGAAATTGAACATGGATGTGGACAGGTTCATACACAGCAACCTGGCTGGAGGAATCGCTTAGGGATTATCCTAATGATGCCAGTGTTATAACTGAAGAAGCCAAGGCTCAGAGAAATTTGAAAACTTCTCCATACCTCACACTACTTTAAAAGATAAAATCCAAGTGATTACAGAACTGTCTAACCACTATGCTGTACTCTGAGACTAATATAATGTTGAATGTCAACTATAATTGAAAAAAATTTTTAATGAAAAAAAGTCCTTTCAAAACACGTTAAAAAAATAAATTAAATGAAATCCAAGGGGATTAGCAATTTAATTGTATTTTTTAAATGAAGAAATATAGAATATTTGCATAACCTCAGGACACTGGAGACCTGCACAGACTCTGTACTAGAAGACATAAAGAAAAGATAGATTAATTACATAAAATGTAAAATTTGGTAAGCGATAACTTCAATAAAGTTAAAAGATGAAACAACAGAGATTACAGCAAGATGGCGGCATAAGGTAAACACCGTAAATGCAGCCATGAACAACTATTTCAGAAAAACCACGAAAAGAACACACGGACACCACTCGCACCCACAGGAAGGCTGGCTGAGTGAAAACCCTACAACTAGAAAAGAGTCTGAGACTCAGAGGAGCGGCGGAAGCAAAGTACAGAGGTACGGAGGCACGCGCACGGGGCTCGGGGAGAGGGCTGGCGTTGCACCGGAGGACACGGTTCTTTTCCAAAACGGAGAGAGCCACAAGCTCCCAGCAGCTCTGAACTCCAGTTCCAGGTGAGTTTCTGAGGACCCAGACACCCGGAGAAGGGGGACTGACTGGCACCGGGAGGAAATCCAAAGCAAGTTTCTCTCAGCTTTGCTTGCAGCAATTACCGTGGGACATAGAGACCTAGTGTCTCTCAGCGCACGGCTGAGAAATGCCATAGCTATTTGCTCTGCCCTGCCCTGCAAACTCCCCGAGGCCCCACCCCTCCCAAGCTGCATCAGAGGCTTTTGCATATAAAAGACTGAGTAGCCTAAGGCAAA
>PVJC01009373.1:0-46041 GCA_004026665.1 Murina feae
GCCGCCATCTTGCCTGAGCTAATTTGCATACAGCCATTCTGATTGGCTAGTGGGCGTGGCTTACCCCCGTCCAGGAGAAACGGTTTAATTTTAATATTTTGCTTTTATTAGTTAAGATTATGGCTTAAGCCTGCCATTTCATGTTTTGTATTTTTAGCTTTTTTTCCTCTCTTTTTTATTTCTCTGCTTTCCTTTCCCTATATTCCTGTGCATAACCCATGGGCATAGATAATAAGGTGGTGGAGGCCTGGGGTGGGGGTTGGAGGTGGGTTAGAAGAGGTCAGTGGCGGGGGGCATATATAGTACTTTCAATATATTTTTTAAAAAAACATAATTAGAGGAGGGTTATTTTACAAAAACTGTTTACAAATAAAAACTACAGAAAACTATTTACAAAAATGATATTGCAAGAATGGATGGAGAAAGCAGTTACTACAACCTACAGTAGATGAAGCCCATTGGGAAAGCACTTAGAGAAAATGCAGGCCAGGACAACCTTGGGGGGTGGGGAGAGGTGGGGATCAATATCCAGACCTCGTTTTTTCCTTGTGACACCATGTACCTCTTCACTAGGAAGACATCACCTTGAAAAGCCACATAGGCTTTCCTATTGATAGCATTTGACATCTGTTTAGATATGTTTTTCATTCTAAGCACTGGCAGAATAGGGAAAAATGATACCCAGCTTTTGAAAGTATAATGCCAAGAAAGCCATGAGATTCGACACCTCTCTTCAGAAAACTGAATTGGAGTGGAGAAGATACTCCCATTCCCAACAGAACTCTCACAGGGCTGGGCAAAGAACTCAAATGCCTTTCCACGAGGGTTTTCAAAGATCTAGACAATGTTTCTGAAAGGATACAGGGCTTCAGCATAGCCCCTCGATTTCCCTCTCATTCATTATCTTCAGCACTTTTTTGTGTGTATCTTCAGTACCTGGGACTAGGCAGTCAGGACGGGGAAGGGGCTTAAATAAATCATGAGGCCACAGAAGCAGAAACATTTTCTCCTGGTGTGATTTGTCTGCAAGCAAAGTTTCATGTCCATGAAACACAATTTGCCATTATGAAAACAGCACCACTCATTTTAATTAATGTGTTTTCTGTAGGTAATTATTTAAGGACCAGATGAGCCAGTGTTCTCAAATGCATATTTTTAGTAGGGGTGTTTGACTACTCCATAGATCTTGTCCTCTGCCTAATTGTTCCTTTAAAATATCTTGATGTATTATGATTAAGTAAAAGCTATATTGGACCATTAATTGATTACAAATAAATTTGTGTTAAACCCAGACACCAGCAAAAAACATTAACAAAAAAAAAAAAAATGTCTTGGGTTGATGTCCTAATCCGAGAGCCTCTAATGTGAAATTTTACTTTCTTTGACGCGCATCATACCAAGAACTAAAACAGGCAACCCTGGCTTGAATTCAGCCCACATAGTGGGGGTTTGTTTGTTTGTTTTTGTTTTGTTGTTTGGACTGCATCATATTTTAAAACAAACTGGAATTAGTCACCAACATTTGAGAATAACAAGATTTCATATTATGTCAAAGTTGTTCTTGATTTCAACTAAACATGGAAAATTCTGGCAACAGTGGTCTCATGTAAGCTCTTGGCAACACTGAGCCTGTGACCCACAGAGACTCTTTCCAGCTACTCCTTTAAGCAGATGTTGGCTGTCTACTGTGTGAAGTTTCCCACATGTTCTATTTACTCGGTCATTCAGAGATATCCATTCATATGATCATTCAGCATCTATTTCCTGAGCACCTACCTTGTGCCAGGAGGCATTGTGCTAGACTCTACCCTTGTAGAATGTATAGTCTAAGGGGAAACAGACAGGAAACAATTCTATAAATTTGCGAATTTAGAAGTGTGCTATGATAAAACATGTCGATAGAGAGTGCTATGACAGCATTTGTCAGGGGTCCTGGGGGTAGAGAAGGAGGGCCAGACAAGGCTTCATGGAAGAAGTATATCTCAAGCTAAAATGTGAAGGACCAGGAGAGGTTACAGGGTGTTCTAGAACAGTAGGGCAGATGGTGACGGGGGATGGGGGTGGGGGGAATTTTCCCAGGACCTGAAGGAAGTACACAGGGCATGGCTGGCACAAAGCGGGGCTGGGGAGATCAGACCAGGAGTCTTGTGAGTCATGTTCAAACAATTGGCCTTTGTGTTTAAGAGCAGTGGGTAGCCTTTGAGGACTTTTTCAACAAGTAGGTAGCAGGAGAAGAATTGTGTTTTAAAAAACTAACATGCTGATTGCTGGGTAGAAAAGGTCTGTAGGGGAGCAACATATACTAGAGTTGACCCTACAGAAAAAGACGTCAAAAATGGATGTTAAAAACTTGAATGACACTGTAAATGCACAAAGCCATGAGGGGAGAGGCCTTGACTCACTGCCCAGACCCACTCTACCTGCTGCACACCCAGGAGGCCAACTGGCCACATGGACCTCCTCCACAAGCTTTCTCACTTGCTGCACTGGTTGTGCCCGCCGATGGGAGGCACCCTCAGGAGATGGTAGGGTAGCAGAAGAGTGCGGTCAGCACATTTACTATGTACCAGCTCCTCCCTGCTGGGTGTTGGTAAAAGAACAGCATTCAAGAGGCACCATTCGGCCAGCGCCGTATCCATCCTGAGGTCAAGAAGCATCAAGAATAGACACTCTCATAGAGGGAGGGGGAGACACAGGAAGGGACCTGCGGCAGATGCCGCTTTGTCCTGGGTGCTGTGGTGTCGCTCCAGGCCTGAGCCTTGCTCCTCATCCCTCAGGTGCTGGGAGTGTTGGTGGCTCATGGGTCTCAGCTGAGTTGCACTCAGGAACAGTCCTTTAGTCAAAAAGAACCTACAAACAGTGACCTGCTGATGGGAGCAGAAAGGCCCATGTAAGTCAACTCCAGATGGGCACCTCAGCTGCAGGCCAGCGTTCTGTGGCCACTGTGACACCCTCTCTCTGCCCAGTTCTGCCTCAGCCCCACAGATGTTGACCCAGGGTACTCCCCAGTAAGTTCCCCATACCCAGTCTTCATTTCGGAGTCTGCCTCTAGAGCAGCCCGTCCTAAGACAGGTTTATATAGCATTTTTCTTATACAAGTGTAAAAACCTCAAATTGCCAGAATTTCAAGCTGAGGTATAATAATAAAAAATACAGTGTTTTCAAAAGTTCATGCAGTGTTGAATTTTTAAAAATGCATGTATTTTTAAGTATATATTGATTTTAGAGAGGAAGGGAGAGGGAGACAGAGATAGAAACATCAATGGTGAGAGAGAATCATTGATCAGCTGGCTGCTGCATGCCCCACACTGGGGATTGAGCCTGCAACACAGGCATGTATGTGCCCTGACTGGAATTGAACCGTGACATCCTAGTTCATAGGTCAACACTCAACCACTGAGCAACACTAGCTGGGCCCATAGTTGAACTTTTAATATACATTTCTATGCTGGGAACTAGAGAGAGCCAACCTGCCTTTTTATGGAAGTTACTGCCACTCAAATCCTGTGTTAAAAGTACAACATGCATGTGGGTTTGGAAGGTATTATTTTATGGCTGATTAAGCTGAATAACCCTCTGAGAAATATGCCCATAGAGACACATCTCCCTAACCGGGCAAAGCTACCTGGTGAGATGTGCGTTCCCTGAGGCCATTTGCAAGTTTAGCCTCTGTTTGCTCAGTTAGCTCTTACTGCGTACCAGTCCCTGTGCTAGGTGCTTCATCTGTGTAAACTTCCAAATAACATGTGAGCTAGATTACCCATTCTCCCCACGAGGGCAGTAGAAGAGCCCGGCCAAACATCACTGGGCCTCCCAGGCACCTGAAGTGGGTGAGATACCACCGACAGGTACCTGGTGGGGCCTGAAGGGGACTCAACGGGCTTGTGGGAACATTGTCCAGTGTACGCTGTTCTGCAAAGATTACAATGATGATCAGCGCAGTTAATGTGGGTGTGAGTGAGCGTGTGTGAGAGAGAATTGGTACTCAACAGACCAGCAAATTAGCAACTGTATTTTATCCATGAGCAACAGTGATAGACAAATTAAATTTTCTATGTCAGATTAATCGTTTGACAGAAACAAGATGATCATATGCCAGTAGGAAGAAAAAAGGGGATATGATGTCAAAAAGAAGACAGAGTTGAAAGACATTTTCAAATCGAGGGCAGGCTGTCTGCTGCTGCCTTTTCCTTTCTAAACTCAGTGTTGATTATTGCTGTTACAGAGCCACCTGGGCCTCTGCTCCTGCCCCGGAGCATGTGTCACTGGACCATGCTCAGCCGCCCCAGAGAGGTTCCTGGTCTGAGGACAGAGGTCTTGCCCGTCCACCTGAGTGATGAAACACCACAGAGCCACGAGCACTTTGTCAGTGCGTGTCACAGTGATTGGTGGGGTTCATGTCAGAGTTCTGTAAAAATCACAGTGTTTCATTCCCATCGTCGGGAGTGCGGGTTCACTGGGAACATTTATAACAAAGCTGTTGTTCATTCGCTGACTGGGGAAGAAGAATGCAACTCCAAGTGGGAAATATGCTGAGAACCTGCCCACATAAATTTAACTTAATATTACCAGCTGGGGTGGATGGATCGTGGCTCACAGCCTGGGCGAGGAAGAGCAGCGTCTCTGAGCCTGAATTAGCAGGAGAGGAGCGTTGGTTTGTAAGACAGACTTCATGTGGGAATGCAACACGTAATTCCCGCAGATTCGGTTCTGAGATGAAAAGATGGTTCGACAGCCTGGGAGCGGGTGCTGCGTGGCAGGGTGGCCTGGCTGTGAAGTCTGCCCTTCACAAGTGAGCAAGAATGAGAGCACCTCCAGAACGATTCTTCAGGAACCTCCGCATGCATTTAAAATTAGCATAGTTGGCTGCACAGTTTTGCACACACACACACACACACACACACACACACACGGCAATGTTCCGGGAAATGGCCTAAATCCTCACTAACTCACTCATTCATTCATTCATTCAAAACACAACTACTGTGTTCTAGGTTCTGCACATAAGCTGACTATAAAATAAAAAAGAAGGCATAATTGTTTGTTTTAAAATGCTCCCATTCTTGAAAATCATGAAGTTAAATAAAGTGAGTCCTCTTTGCCTTTTCTGGACAATAGCTATTTCTTCACTCTTGATTGTGCATTTCTCATGCAAGTTGCAGTGGAGAATGGAAAGGAATTTAGGAAGGATGGAGAGAGAAGGTAAAGAAGAGAGAGAAGAGAAAAATAAAACAAGAAGAGCATCAGAGGCCATGTTATCATGGCTGCTTCAGTGAAGCTGGGTCTTGATCCAGAATTGAGCTCAGAAGTGATCAGCTCCATGACCTTCTTGGCTCTTGGTTCCACCTTCCCTACCTCTAATCCTCTTCATTGGGCTAATTTCCAAAAATTAATGACTCCGTGCAAGCCTTTCTCAAACATTGTATTTGGGGAGAATCTAGCTTTAAGACAAGTACAATTCAGAAAGTTTGGCTGCGTCTGGGCTCCTACTCACTGTACCCTGGCTGATTCTAACACATGGATATGATCCCAAGTAGCTATACACATAAGGCCAAGTCCAGCCTCCTCTGAAGGAAGTTATAATTTTGTTTTATTTCATTATTCAGCACAGGGCAGTGGGCCAAGTTCTGAGTTGGCAAATAAACAGGTAAAACAAATGTTCGACACCATACATCATTAGGGAAATGCAAATTAAAACTCCAATTAGGTGCCACTATGCATCAGTTAGAATGACCAAAACTGAAAAACATTCTGACAATTGCTGGTAAGGATGCAGAGCCATTGCAATTCCTGGATGCTGCTAATGGAAATGCAAAATGCCGTCAAAAGCAGCCGGAGCTTCTTATAAAGTTAAATGTATATTTACCATATAACCCAACAGTTCACTCAACCCACATACCCTTCTATTGATAAATGGATAAAAAAATTGTGGTACATCCAATATATAAAATACCACTCAGCAATGAAAAAAGAATGAAATAATACTCAAACAACATAGATGACTATGGAGTGAATTGCACTAAGTGAAATAAGCCAGACTCAAAAGGCTACCTACCGGATGGTTCCATTTATATGATATTATTACAAAGGCAAACAACAGAGACAAAACAGATTAGTTATTTTCTGTGGTTGAAGCTGGGGGGAAAGACTGATGGCAAAGGAGAATGGTGGCACTTATGGATGCTTTAACTGTTCTGTATTTTGATTATAGTGGTGGCTACAGCACTATATTGGCTTGTTAAAACCTACTGAAATTTACAATAAAAATGACTCAATTTTACTCTTTGTAAAATATACTTCAATAAACCAAATTTAAATTAAAAAATAGATAGCAACCATCAAAAACATTCCTGAGAGTTTCATCTATTTTTATCTAAAGATATAGTTAGATATAGTTAATTCTTTTTAGAAAAATGTAACATAGAAGTTTTATTTCTGCTAGAATTATTAATATAGAGTTCAGTGTTAATCACAGCCAAAAACTCATCTAGTGGAGACCAATAAATATCACTCTCATTGAATAGAAAGAAGAAAAAGAAGTGAATATGTGGATAAATTATATGAAGACTTCAAGTTGAGAAAGATAGATAATGTAAATATAAATACAAATGTGTCTTTGTGTATACTGACAACACCCTTCTGTCATCAGTACTAGCAGTACTAAAACCTTCTATTTATGGAGCATGAAAGTCAAGATCATATTCTAGAGAGAACAGAATGAATGTGATTGATAGAACAATCCTCAAGAAAACAAACAGAAGTATTTAGCAGGACTCAACATATAAATTAAAAGAGGCCTTCCACCATATAGCCATACTCTATTCAATTAAACAGAGCACATTCCCTAAATTAACTGAATAGAAAATTAAACTACATTCCAAATATACAGACACTAGAACACACATTTAAGTAATAGGTTATAGGAACCCACAGTTGTAGGAATAATCACTCACAGATGAAGAGTGATATAAAACAGCATTCCCAGAAGAAAAAGTAGGTCTTTCTACTTGTAGAACACACTGTATATTATTTCTATCCTTTTAAATGCATTGAGGTTTGTTATGTGGCCTAACATATGGTCTATGCCAGGAGTAAGTCCTCTTTTGCTTCTTTTAGCACATATTTTGGTTGGGATTCATCCACACTGTTGCATTCACCCCTAGTTCTGTGTTTTATGCTGAATAATTACCATTCTATAGCCACAGTTTATTTATCCATTATCTAGTTGATGGATAGTTGATTTGTATCCAATACTGAATATCTAATCTAATAAAAGTGTAATATTGAAATTGACCGTTTCTTTGGGATGCCTAAGCCATGCCCACCAGCCAATCAGAGTGACTGCATGCAAATTAGCCCAGCCAAGATGGAGGACAGCAGTCACAGAGCTGGAGTAAACAGGCAGCTTCCATTGCAGCAGGAGTAAAACTGTTTACCGGCTGGGCTTCTCCTGGCTCCAGGCAACAACATATTTGCAACATTATCTCAATTATAGAAGCCTCGATGGAGGAAACTGCCTGCCCAGAGTCTACTAAGGCAACATTCTTTCAATTTTAGAAGCCACGAGCTGAAGCAGACAGGAGGCTTTCTTACCTGCCTTGGCCTTGGCTTACAGGAACAGTGTATCAATTATAGAAGATAAACAAACCCCAGAAACCTGCTTCCAGCCAGCCTTGCTGGCACATTGGGTCAATGGGAGCTGTGGGCAGTCTTAAAGCCTGAAAACAGCCCTCAGCCCATCACCCATGCTGGCCACACCCCAATGGGGTAAGGGTTCCTACTGGGGGGCTTGGCCAGCCTGCAAACAGCCAGGCTGGCCAGGTATTCCAGTAGGAGCCCAAAACCTGAAGGGACTGTGGGCAGCCTGAAAGTCTGAAAATGGCCCTCAGGCCCACACCCAGGCTGGCCACACTCCAATGGGGTGAGGGACGCCACTGGGGGGCTTGGCCAGCCTGAAAACAGCCATCAGTCCCTCACCCAGACTGGCCAGGTACCCCAGTAGGGACCCAAAACCTAAAGGGGCTGTGGGCAGCCTGAAAACAGCCCTCAGCCTGTCACCCAGGCTGGCCACACCCCAATGGGGTGAGGGTCCACACTGGGGGGCTTGGCTAGCCTGAAAACAGCCATCAGCCCCTCACCAAGGCTGACCAGGCACACCAGCAGGTGGACATCCCCAGAGGGGTCCCAGACTGAGAGAGGGCACAGGTTGGGCTGAGGGACCTCCCGAGTGCACAAATTTTTGTGCACCGGGCCCCTAGTTATAAATAAATCTGATCTAGGCATCTGCATACAAGATTTTGTGTATAAAATATTATTTTTAATTTCTCTTGGGGAAATGCCCAAAGAGGGATTCCTGGATCAGAGGATAGTGTATATTTAACCGTATAAGATACTTGCAACATCTCGCTCAAGTTGCCTGTATCCTGTGGATTCCCACTAGAGACTATAGGAAATTCCAGTTGCTCAGCATTCTCACCAACACTTGATCTTATTGGTCACTTCAATACAACTGTCCCAGTGGATGTCATAGTATTTGAAGGTGATTTTAATTTGCCCTTCCAAAATGAACAGTGATGTTGATTACAGTTTCATGTATTATTTGCTTTAGTATATCTTCTTTGGTTAACTGTTAAACATTTTTAACACTTAATTTTTAAAATTTTATTTTTCATATTCTTTTTTCATTGTTGACAGTTTACAGGTTTCCCCCATATTGCCCCCCTTTACTCCCCTCCTTTCAGCCCCTGCCCCACTTCAGGCCTTCACCACACTATTGTCTGTGTCCAGTGGTTATGTATATAAGTCCCATCACTCTGGACCTATTTGTCAGTTTATTATGTTCATTAGATTCCACTTATAAGTGAAATCATATAGTATTTGACTTTCTATGACTGGCTTATTTCACTAAGCATAACATTATCCAAGCCCATCCATGCTGTCACAAAGGGTAAGAAATCCTTCATTTTACAATGGAGAATGCAAATGTCCCACAGCTTCCCTATCCACTCATCTGCTGGTGGGCACTTGGGCTGTTTCCAGATCCTAGATATTATAAATTACACTGCTATGAACATAGGGGTGCATATGTGCTTTCTGGTTGGTTTCTAAGGACATATATTTTTTTGGGTTTCTAAGGATATATTTCTAAAAGTGGAATCACTGGGTTAAATGGTAGTTTCATTTTTAATTTTTTTGAGGAAACTCTATGCTGTTTGCCATAGTGGCTGCACCAGTCTGCATTCCTGCCAACAGTAATTGAGGGTTCCCTTTCCTCCACATCCTCACCAGCACTATTTTTCATATTCTCATTAATGAACTAGAGGCCCAGTGCACAAAATTTGTGCATTTCTGGGAGGGGGGGTTCCTCAGCCTGGCCTGCACCCTTTCACAGTCCAGGAGCCCTCTGGGGATGTCTGACTGATGGCTTAGGCCTGCTGTCCATGGGAAGTGAGCCTAAGCCATCAGTCAGATATCTTCAGTGCTCCCGCAGGACGGGAGGACGGGCTCGGGGTTCCACATGCAGCGCTGGGCTTGTTACTGTCATCAGGCAAGTGCTTATGGCATCTCTGAGTCTGACCACTGGTCCTCGCTCTGCCTCGGGAGAGACCGAGGCCAACAGGCACGCGACCTGCAGAGGAGGCTGCTCTTGGTTCTGTGCCTGGGACCAAGGCATCTGCTCACTGGAATCCTTGCCAGTTTACTGTGAGCGAGTCTGCGTTTCACCAGGGACACTCTGAAAACTCAAAAACAGACTATTTCCAGAGAATGAACAAGAGGATACAGCCCCCCTTTCACAGGTGGTCATTTCACACACTGAAAAGGTGACTTTTCCTGCTGGAGGCCAGACGCGTTGCTCCCGTCTTGGATCCACTTACAATCATGCCCGTGTCTGGGCCTCGGTTTCTTCCTCCATAAAATGAGGATATTCCCAGCACCTACCTGGCTGGCTGTTGTGTGGTTTGAGTGAGATAGTAATTGTAGTGCTTAGAACAGCCTCGGAAGGGAGAGGCGTCATTATCCCCTGGCACAGATGAGGCAGCGTGTGGTACTGTTCCATGATGTGGTCACTGTCTGTCCACAAGCTGGACCTGGGCCGGGATGGAGGCAGCTTTCTGCACCCTACGCCAGACTGTCCAACTGTAAATGATGTTCATGCTAATAGAGCTCAGCACCCCCGCCTGCCCCTGCACTGTCCTGGCTCCGGGAACAGGCTGTTGTCCTGACCTGGCCACGCGTGGATGGTACTTTCTCACACGTGATAGCATTCAGGTACTACCCCTCCCGCACGCCCCTTTATCCTATCTGATTCTTTGGTGCCTACCAAGTGGCACAGGAATGCATTTCAGCTTGCAGCCCCCCTCCATCCCCTACCTCACACACCAAGTTTGTAAGTGTCCTCGACTGGCATGGCCGCCTCTTTCTTTAGTCTTTTCCTGCTCTCCCCTTATAGAAGCAGATTTTTAGTCTCAGAGCTTTTCCCTGGGTCCATGTGTACACTCAGGCAGGTGTCACCCCCATTTACAGAGAGGGAAAATGAGGCCTAGAAAGAGTGAATAAGTCACACAGTCAGTCAGGGGCTGAGCCAGGACTAAATTCTCCAGCTTCTTGCTCCAGTGTTCTGTCCTTTCTATCATATGTCTTTACTTTCAGCAGAAGGAAAAGTGGGCTTGTCTCATTCACAGGCAGAAAAGCTATAACCAAGGACCCGTTCACTTTCTGACTGTATACTCTAGGCACTGTAAGACATTGCTTAGGCATCCAGAACAATCTGTACAGAATGCAGAGTGGTAACCAAAGTGGGCCAAATAACCAACTTGGTGGGTTGCAGCCAGCATTTCAAAAGGTAAAACAATAGAATAGGAAATAGCTAAATGTATCAAACATAGTAAGGTTAATTTTTATTTTGTGAAGTTTTGGTTCCTACAACTTCCCCTAACCCTCATTCCCCACACATTTCCTTAATGAAGGATTATGCCTCCTTCCCTATCACTCACTGACCTGCAGGCTAGGAGGGAGGACTGGTGTGTGTTGGAGGGGCTGTGGTTGTCCGGTCAATGGCAAGCTGAGCCTGAGCAGCAGCTCTCAGAGCAGTTACTGTTTGGCTTCTTCCCTCTGCCACAAGCACCTCTCAGCCGGCTGCTCCTTTCATCCTGGATGGCAAGCTCTGTGGAGCTGGGTGGCAGCCCCATCCAGCCGGGAGAGGGAGCAGTGTGGAGTGGGCCCCTGAGGGCAGACCCAGCCTACAAGTTCCACAAGGAAGGAACTTCTGTTTTGAAGCCACAGAGATTTGAGTTGTTTGTTGCCATCACGAAACCTGGCCAAGGATGACTAATAAAGATGTACTTGTGTACGGGTTGATGAGATAAAATGCATTTCTTACTGGGCATGGTGGTCAAAAGTTAAAAAAAAAATCACTTCATGGAATTACCATTTGGGAACTTGATTCTTTAACAAATTAGTTTAGCTCACTTGACACATTAGGTGTTTCCTTGGATTTCCCACTGATTTACGCTTCACTTTTACTTTTGTCTTTTTAAAAAATATGTTTTTATTGATTTCAGAGAGAGGAAGGAAGAGGGAGAGAGAGACAGAAATATCAATGATGAGAGAGAATCATTGACTGGCTGCCTCCTGTATGCCCCCTAGTGAGGATCGAGCCTGCAACCCAGGCATGTGCCCTGACTGGAATCAAAAGTGACCCCCTGGTTCATAGGTCGAGGCTCAACCACTGGGGAACATTGGCCGGGATTTGTCTTTTTCTTTTTTTAAAACAGATTCATTCTTAAAACTTAGACCAGTGTTTCTCAAATTATTGCATTCATAGAACAATGTATGGCTTTCCAGGCATGCACAGCACACATTAGTAAATGAAACATGTAAGCATGCAACAGATCATAATATACACCAATAGCATAGGCCGAGTAAAGCATGCATAGCCACGTGCATAAAAATAAAATGAGCTGTGCAGCATAGGCGCCTCACCCACTCAGCTTGTTTTTATATCTTTTATTTCTATAGGACAATATCTGGGCCAAATACAGACCCAGATTACAGGGAAACTTCTTGTTGAAGACAGGTCAGTGCACCACTGACACTGAAGATAACAACCACATCACCTGTCTCACTCAAATGCTGGAAGACTGACTATTTCACTGAAGGGTCACAGCAAATGGAATCCTAACCCACGCTGGTTGTCCTTAGCTCTAGTAAGCATTTTGCATTCACAGTCACAGCTCTTGGATGGGTTGCTAAGCATGACCATGGCAGTGATTTCTTTCACAGACAAGTTGGGGGCAAGGGGGAGAAACACACCACACATTTGAAAAGAATTAAACATGCAAAGACTGTTCTTAAGAAAGCCTCTTGTCTTATCTTCAAGAAGTAAAAATAACAATAACATATCCTTGAGGTGATGGGTGTATTCATTCAAAATTCTGAATAAGTCCTCGAAGTCTGCAACCAAGGCAAACTGTCTGAAATCATAGAAATAGTCATCACAAGCATTGTCACTGTAATGAACACATATTTAATCTCATTTCTCATTTTAAAGTTCATCTGAGAACTTTTTCCTCAACAGCAGTGTGGAAAAGTCATTTTAAAATTGCACAGATTCTGTAAAGAGTTAATATCAAACACCTTGATTAATAGTATATATCCTGTATAATAAAAGAGAAACACCCAAATTAGCATCCCTCCACTATGCTCAAGCCACGTCCAAACCACACCCACAAGCCATGCCCACAAGCCAATGAGGAGTGAGTATGCAAATTAACCTGGCAAAGATGGTGGGTAATTTGCATATACAGAGCAAAGTGGGAGAGCCAGCAGCTTGGGGAGACATGGCTCCTTTGGTCACCAGACAGAGAGAGCAGAGCAGGAGAGCCAGAGGCTTGGGAGGACATGGCTCCCTTGGTCACAGAAAACCCAGAAGGTGGGAGCACCAGGAATTCTGGGAATAGTAGTTTTGGTGGTAGTCCCAGGACCAGAAGCAGAAGCCCAGAGCTCAAGGAGCACCAGAAATGCTGGGAATCATAGTTCTGGTGGCAAACAGCTCTCCTAGACACTAGAGCAAAGTGAGCCTGGAGCACTGTTGCAGTTGGGATAGAGGGAAAGCAAAGGTGAGAGACATAAGTAAAATCAGAGTGGCTAGGAAAAATTAAAGGGAAGATATCCTAAAACTTCCAGGAAATCTCCACCAATGGAACAAAGATAAAAAATCCCTCTATTATTTTGTGAGCAACAAACCAAACTGGTTTGGGGATCTCAGACAATTTGCTCATGTGACTGCAAAGACAGACAGAAACTCCCGGATTGGAGAGGGCCTCCCTGAGGGCTCCTAGATGGAGAGGGTACAGGTCGGGCTGGGGGACCCCCCCTCCACCCCTCACCCCCCCAGTGCACAAATCTTTGTGCACCATGCCCCGTGTGTGTGTGTGTGTAATATATATATATATATATATATATATATATATATATATATATATATATATATTTAACTTTTTCTCAATATTAAATCAAGACCTGGAGACAGTGGGGTGGCATTGGGTGGGTGGTCAGGCACAAACCTGGAACCCAGTCCTTCCCTGCTTCATGTGCAGTTGGTGCTTGCTCTGTGCTGATTATAACATACATTTTCCATTCCACCTCCCAGCTTTCCAATGACCATCAACCAAATAAAATCTCTCTTCTGTGGAATGAATGCTCATTGGTGAGCAGAACCAAAGATCACTGAGCACTTCTCTCTGTGTGCACTATGCACACACTGAGAGACCTCAGCGTGCTCTCTAATCGTGAAGCAAAGCACCTGACAACTCACAGAGCAGCCCTTTGCATCCCCCTGCGCATCCCACTTGCATTAGATAATGGTCCTCAGTGACCCTTGGCAAATGAATTGTGCCAGAAGTTCACCCAATTCTCTTACCAAGTCTAAGCCACCAACTCTGCTGCTCTCTGCCACGAGGGTGACTCTGTGTGATGTCTCTGTTCTGGCCCTCTCTTCTCTGTCCTGTCAACATAAGGCATCACATTCTGTACTGGAATGTCATTGTGTTTCTTTTTCTGAGAAAACACAATTGGTGTACCAGCATACTACTTGAAAGCAATAAAAAGCATAAAATACATGATGGCATCATTGTTAAAAAATTGATAATACCGGGGCATTGGGCCATCTATTGACCCAATAAAATCCAACTTTCCAATGTCCATCATTGTACTTCTTAGCCATGCCTGCTGCCTCAGTAATCTCCTCCACCTAGAAGTGGGTTTGTCCCAGCAAACACAGATCCTGTACTCAGTCCTTAGGCCGAGAACTTCATCTTAGCTGCAATAAATAAGAAAAAGTAAATAGTTTACTTTTTAATCTAGAACTAATAGTTCACTGCTTTCAATCTAGAACTACTTTTAGGCATTTCTTTATTTTAGTGAACTGATGGAATAGTGCAACCAAATATTAGTAAAAATGTACTCTTAATAAATATAAACACTAGCACCAATGTCATATGTTATTTTAGCTAGGATGAAACAAACACATTTACTTGGAAAAGCATGAGCATGATATCAACGGGCCTTAACCACTGGTTCCCTGTGCACTGCGAGCGTTGACTGGGACTCTCATCTGCCTCACCTTTTCCCAAGCCCTTTAGGAAGTCACCCAGGGCGCCTACACCCAGTGCTAATATCACCTCCAAGTTATCGTTCTGCCCATTTGAAAAGCTGGTAAATATATTCGATAAAGTTCCCCCTATCAGAAGGGCTGGCTTCTGATGTGCTTTTTAATCATTTGTATGCTCTGTAATCAATATTTTAAAGTTATTGATGGCTGTTCTGAATACTCTAGTGCTTATCTTTAAGAGGTAATTTTGTAAAGTGAAAGAACCTTAAGTGTCTACCTTTGCATGTTCCATGCTATAAAATCCAGATGACTTTGTTTTTAGAGAGAAGAAAAAAAAAAAGAAGCAGGCAATGCTGACAAAAATCTGACAAAGATGCAAGGCCTGTGGCAAGTCTTACCGTCCCAGCTGTAGTCTTTCTAACGTGGACCAATGGCTTTCATCTTTCTCGATGTTGAGTAGAATGATGACTAGACCAAATGGCAAGGTATACAGTAATTTAAAATTTGCCATCAAATATCCCACCATGAAGTACTGTCACATGTGTTATTTTAATCTGCCAGTAAAATCTGACACGGTTACATTTTTGGTATTGATATAGCTACCTGACTCAGTTGATAATGTGTAATTTAAAATACTTATCATTACAAAAGTACAATAGGTAGTGGTTAAGATGTAAGCTTTGACGGCAGATTGAAGTAGGTTAAAATCCTGGGTTTTCATAAACGGTGTGATCTTGACCCAGTAACCCACTCCAGCTGCATAAGGGTAAGGGCAATAACCACTAAGCTCATAATGTTATCTCCAACCTTTAATATATTGCCTGGAACATGGAAGGCACCTAATAAATATTCATTGACTGAAATGATAAATGTAGTAATGAAGACAGTCAAGTACTTTAGCTCATTGAATAGATGTGAGAATGAAAGTGGATTAAGCATGTAAATGTCAAGCACTGATCTGGAAAATAAACATTACTAATTAGCTAATATGAGGGGGACCATATCATTCATCATACAGGTCTGGATGCTTTGAGAGCGATAGGGGTGCTATTACTACATAGGGACAACTGAGGTATAAAATCACCCAACTCTTGCTGCTACTATCATGCCTTACAGAAAACCAAGAGCAGAGGAAAATCCATAATTATAGGTCTTCTTTGAAAACACTTGTAGTGGATGAAAATAGAGCCACACAACTATGTCTAATCTAAAAATCTCTGTCTACTTGCTTGGGGCATTAGAGAGAAGAAACAGTTGAAATATAGCTTTTCCTGGATTCACACTTGTTTTAGGTTTCTTCTCTCTTTTAAATACAATAATATGCTTTTAGTTATTTTTAGAATGAGAGGAAAGGAAAGGGAGACATCGACGCGAGAAACATTGTTTGGTCACTTCCTGTACTCACCAAGACTGGGATCGAACCTGCAACCTTTTAGTGCACAGGACAATGCTCCAATCGACTGAGCCACCTGACCAGGGCTGTTTTAATTGTCTTCAATTGACCAAAGCTAATTCGATTAGACATCTCTTTCCACATTCTTCACTCAATCTCTCCTCACGATTGTTTTAGACCTTCATCTTTCATGTGCAAGTTCCTGGCCCTGCCTTCTCTAAACAGAAAACCTCACTTTCTAATTATAACAACTGTGTATCCACCGTGGTTCTCAGCGTCTTGTCCTCTGGGATCTCTCTGTGTTGTCATGCCTTCCCACTCCATGGGCTGTTTCCTCAGCCTCCCACGGTTCCTCCACCATGGTTCACTTCCCTCTTACTTGTGTCTTCAATAGCCACCCCTTGTCAAGGTCCACAAGTGCAGACCTTATGCTCCAGAATCAAACTGTACGTTTGCATTTTGTCTTTCTGATGTATTTTTGTGTGTGATCATGAGAAAACTGCTTACCATCCTTGAGCCTGTCTTTTCATAGGTAAAATGGTATCAGTGATACCTACTTCCGGTGTAGGATTAAATGAGATAGTGCATAGGAAAGGGTTAGGGCCTCTGGTCGAGATGCCCCTGGAATGTGAGCCCCAGGCACTCCGCTGCTCTAAACAAATAACAATGGCAGGCGGAATATGAGAAGAGAAACGTGGTAAGACATGGTGTGGCTCAGAAGCAAGAGAAGCATATCTTGAACCAAAAATAGGCAGAAATAATAACTGGAGCTCAGACTGCAGGCCTGCTGACCTGTTTCTGAAAGTGGGAACTGGCTGCCAAGGGCAAGGACCTGTGTCACCAGGGGCCAACAGAGCTGTCCGATGGCGAGGCGGCAGGAGTCGGGCTCACTGCTAGAGTGAGGGCAGGAGCCAGGCTGCCACCACCATGTGGGACGAAGGCTCTCAGCATCTCTCAGCCTCAGGAGACAAGAGGACAAAGAGTTGCGTGGATAAAAGGGAGCCAACACCCCTGGCAGCCCGTAACACAGGAGCCTCAGAGCGACATTTTAAAGACTCCAGGTCCAGCTACCCAACGTCAGCAACTGAAAAGGGTGGGGAGGGGAGGCCGAGGCAGAGGGGAAGAAGCAAGAAAACAAACACAAAAATGAAAATACTAGGGGTTTTTCGTTGGCAAAATTCTCTCTCCAAGAAATGTATTTTATATAGAGAGTTCTCTAGCATCTATTGTGATACTAATTATTTCAAAGGCCTAGTTGGCGGCTCAGTTAATGCACTGAGTATACATCATGGTAACCTCCTCACAGGAAAGCAAAATGTTCGTTACATACAAAGTGCAGTGAACAAAAGGGAAATAGAAGCTGTGTGTCATGAACACTGCACTGCAACTGTCTCATAGGAAGTAGAAGTGCAACCTGTAGTTGAAAAGGGAAAAGTTGCACCTGATGGGATGGGTTACTTCCCTGCAGGGCTGAGGAGAGGTGAGCCAGACTTCTGCCAGACCCGCAAGTGGGCCACTGTGTGGCCATGGCAGCTCTACACAGCCCACCAGGTCCCGAACGGCCTGGCCATGCCCACTGCTGTCACCCGTTTCTTCATCCTTTCCTGTCCCCATGCCTCTTGCCATGGAATGTTAAGCAACTCCCATCAAGTATACTTGATATTGTGAGTCTGCATATGGTCATGTGACTCGCTTTGGCCAATGGGATGCTAGCAGTTCTGATACAAACAGATGGCTAAAGGTGCTGGCATGTTTTTGGTTTTGCTCTCTGTGATCGTGAGGAGAACACTCCAGGATGCTGAAGGATGAGACACGTGGAACAGAGCCAAGTGGCCCAGGTGTCCCGGCCAAAATCAGCCCAGATCAGCCATCAGCCAGCTGGTCTGCAGACGTGTGAATGAGCCAAATCAATGAGAGGCAGCCCACATCACTGACTCAGACTCAGGGGCGAAATAAGTGCTCTTGTTTTACACCACTGGGCTTCGAGATGATTTGCTGCACGTACAGCACTCTGTGGCAATCGAGTGCACACACCCTCCAGCAGTTTCCTTTGTTCTCTCAGCTCCAGCACATCAGATATGTCTCTTTAAGAGAATGGGCCATGTACCCAGCACACAGGACCCTCCCACATGCCATTTCCCTCATCTCTTACCTTAGCCAGCTCCTTCTTGAGTCCATTTATTCAGCAGTTCTCAGCCCAAATGCATCTTCCTGAGGCAAGCCTTTACTTCCATCCCTGGCAAATCAAGTTTCTTTACACAGTCACATGACTTGATATCAGAGCACTTTTTAAAAACCATTTTTTTTTATTTTTTTCAATTACAGTTGACATACAATATTGTACTTTGAGATACTGAGTTTCAGGTGTAGACTCCAGTGATTAGACGTTATAAAACTTACTAAGTGATCATCCTGATAAATCTCATAGCCATCTGACACCATACATAGTTATTACAATACTAGGGGCCTGGTGCACAAAAATTTGTGCACTGGGGAGGTCCCTCAGCCGAGCCTGTGCCCTCTCCCAGTCTGGGACCCCTCAAGGGATGTCCACCTGCTGGCATGCCTGGCCAGCCTGGGTGAGGGGCTGAGGGCTGTTTTCAGGCTGCCCAAATTCCCTTCAGAGTTTGAGTCCCTACTGGGGTGCCTGGGCAACCTGGGTGTGGGGTTGAGGGCCATTTTCAGACTGCCCACAGCTCCCATTGACCCATTGTCCTAGCAAGGCTGGCTGGAAGCAGGTTTCTGAGGTTTATTTATCTTCTATAATTGATATACTGTTGCTTTAAGCCAAGGCCTAGGCAGGTAACGAAGCCTCCGATTGGCTTCACCTCCGTGGCTTCTATAATTGAAAGAATGTTGCCTTAGTAGAGGCCCAGCCAGCCTAGGCAGACAGTTTCCTCCATCGCTGGTGCAACGGAAGCCTCCTGTTTAGCTCCGTGACTGCCAGCCTCCATCTTGGCTGGGTTAATTTGCATACAGCTGCTCTGATTGGCTGGTGGGTGTGGCTTAGGCATCGCAGAGAAAAGGTCAATTTCAATATTACTCTTTTATTAGATTAGATTACTGACTATAGCCCCTATGATGTACTTAGACTCCCATTACTATACTATAAGTATTAATATGTACTTTAAATACATTTACCTTTTATTTTTTTAATTAAAATATATTTTATTGATCTTTTACAGAGAGGAAGGGAGAAGGATAGAGAGTTAGAAACATCGATGAGAGAGAAACATCTATCAGCTGCCTCCTGCACACCTCCTACCGGGGATGTGCCTGCAACCAAGGTACATGCCCTTGACTGGAATCAAACCAAGGACCTTTCATTCTGCAGGCCAACGCTCTATGCATTGAGCCAAACTGGTTAGGGCAATACATTTACCTTTTAAAAAATATATTTTTTAATTGATTTCAGAGAGGAAGAGAGAGGGAGAGAGAGAGATAGAAACATCAATGATGAGAGAATCATTGATTGGCTGCCTCCTGCACACCCCTACTGGGCATCGAGCCCATAACCCAGGCATGTGCCCCGGACCAGGAATAGAATTATGATCTCTTGGGTTCATAGGTCAATACCAAACCACTGAGCCACTCTGGCTGGGCTCCATTTGCCTTTTCAATGACATCTCTGCTAATAATTGTACTCTGATTTTTGTGATATTGGTTTTAAGAGTGTCTCCTACAAATAGATTGCAAAGTTCAAGAGTTATCAGACACAACTGTTCTCCAGGCCTTCCCTGTGTCCTAACCCAGTGGCCAATGCGTAACTCAGTGACCAGCCCCAGGGTTTGTGGGGAAGAGAAGCTGTAGCAGATGCATCAATCCTCCACCTTCTGTGAGTGATGACAGTTAACAACTCATATCTGTCCTTCTCCAGAGAAATGCCTTTGACCGAGAGGAGCTGCCTCAGACAGTTGAGAGTTACCACACCACCCTCTCTCCCAGGGGAGCCTGGAACCTGTGACTGACTGACGGACGCAGGCATTGAAGAGCCCTACTGCCCCCTGGGTGGGCCAACCTCCATGATGCAGTGTATATGCTAGGATTCCCGGGGGTCAGCTTAGGGCAGGCTGCTGCTGAAAGCACATCTCTGCCTTGTCCTCCCCTGGCACTGTCATCCCCCTCAGTCCCCTTACGCTTTGCCTGAGAATGTGACCACAATAAATCACATGAATAAGAACCGTGGTGTCAGGCTCTGCGTCCAACCAAACTCCACCAAAGACATGAGTTCAACTGGAGCGTATCCTTCTCACTCAAGAAGCAAATCTAGGGCAGAACCTGAAATACTATCCATTTGGCTAAATCTTTGCATAGAGGGAAAGAAGAGCTCACTTTTCTCAAAGGATCCAGAAACCCGCAGACGTCTAATAACTTCAGGGTTGGTTAGAGTGCCCATGGTCACTAACACTAACTCCTTCAAATGTAGGATGTGTTAGTGAGTGACTGAAATGTAGTGACGGATAGCCAAGTTTTATTGGTCCCTGGGCATGTGTGTGCTCATAACTGCAATAATAATCCATACAGTGATACCCTTCTCAACAGGCTGTCCAGGCAGAGAGCATGCTTGATATCCGACTGCCAGGATTTCCATCTCTACATGTGGGTTGCTGCTTTTAGAAGATAATCAAAGAAGAGGTGATGGGGCTGCTCCTAGTAAAATGCCCATACTCTCATGTTAAGAGAAAAATGATACACAGTTATACATAGTTCAATCCTAAATAGTAAAACAAATCTTTCCCTCTAGGCATTGAAAAATGAATGAGAGGAAGCATACCAAGGCATGAACAGAGGCAGTGAAATTATTAGAGATTTTAATTTCCTTTTTAAAACATTTTTAAATTTCAACACATAACAAAAGCATAACTATATTTTTTAATTAAAAAAAATGAGTAACTGAATAAAAAGATAATAGGGAACAATGGCATTTTTCTTCCCCATTTAAATAAACTCAGTTGAAAAGTTTAAAAAGGGGGTCTTCCACTCCTGGGAAGGTAGAGTGATGAGGGTTCCTCTTTTTCTCCCAACAAGCAGAGCTGAAACTCTTGCACATGACGTATTCAGCGCGCTAACTCTGGAAGGTGAACGCGGCGGACCTCCTAGGGCTCCCAGAAAACAAACCCTAGATTTTCTTTGTTCCCTGCTCCACTTGGAGCTGTGGAAGCTGGCCACCTGGCCATGCCAGTGGCACAGACAAGAAATGCTGCAACCAAAGCCAGCTCCCACTAGCCAAAGGCTGAGAAAAGGGGCAGCCTCGCAGGTCAGAACACACTCTGACATCACTCCTCCACTGCAGCAAATGGCCCAGGAATAGCCTGTGCCCATCCCTCATCCCTCCCCCCAACCCCCCGACCCCCGCCCCTGCCCCCGCCGCCCCGGCCAGCCCTTCTGTCCCTGTGGAAGTGGCCTGCTATGGTAACTGCAGCTCACCCAGGAAGAGGCTGAGTTGAACAGAGAAATGTTTAAGATGCTCAAATGTTCAGCATGCAAAATATGACATTTTGTTCACTTGCCATATGTAAGAAATATTTAAATCCACAGGTCAGCACCCTGTTTCCAATCTAACACGTGCGACTGAGCCCTTAATAAGATCTTGGGAGTTTTTATTGAAATCCTACTAAATATACAAGCAATCAGCACATTTCAGATAATTAAGGGTAACTATTTTATTTATTTTATTTTGATTTAAAGTCATTTTCATCTTTATTAGGTGCTGGTCAAAGGTGCCTATATCATCCATGGCTTACAGAATTTTGAATTTTTCTCTCCCTACTCATTAAACTATGAGGAGGTAGAGTTGACATTCTTCTTGGAAGAATCATAGCCAATTCAAGAAAGCCTTATCTCCCAGGATTTCTCAATGGGTTTTGCCATTTTTGAGGTGATTTTAGTTTCTGAATTCATGACTCCTCCACATCTAGCTCCCGACTCTCTCAGAAAACCCGACACATCCATGTAACAAAGTCTCAACACTTGGCCACAGCTTACCTAGGAGCTCACACAGGTAGTTGAATGAATGATCTCAAGGTTAACTATCTTAAACTTTCATCTAACTTATTAGATTTACATAATTAAAATTACAGAAGGGCTTGGGATGGCTTGCCATAAAAAACAGAATGGAACCTATTAAATTTGTGCAGTTGGCATGTTTAAAGGAATTTCACCCTTTTAAAATGATGGAAACATGATCAAAAGCCATTAAAAGTGACTTATTAAATTGGATGGACTTATAAATAGAATAAGAAGTCTATCAGTTTTAAAAGTAGCCTTCAAAATTTATAACTTAATAATTATTAACTAGTAAACAAATTTAAATCTCTGAGAAATCTCTCCGAATGGCAGGATGATCACCTCTGGGAATTCCTTGCCAGGTTTTTCTGGTGCTTCACTCCCGCCTGTTCCTGTCCTGCTTTGGCCCTGGCCAGCGCCACGCCCACCTGAGCAGCTGCTGCTGGAGGAGAGGGCCTGTCTTCATTTCATGGTTTCTCCCAGAAGCTCCACGTTGCTGGGAAGAGCAGATGTCAGAGAGACATGTGTTTGAATGAAACTGAATTAGCTACATTTTTCAAGCTCCATTTTAAAATGCGGTATGCTGGGACATCAGCCTTGAAAAGATTCTGTGTTCGTGGCAAACTGTCAAATACTAGAGTTTCAGCATCTTGCAAAGCACAAAGACTCAGAAGGACCTGGTTCTCATCAGCTTCAGCCGTGTTTGCAAGCTGAGCGGTGACGGCTGAGCAGCATGGCCCCGTCCAGCACCTGTGGTTTGGGGAGGGCTGCCCCGCCCGGAGCATTTGCAGTTCTGATGGGCATCAGTGGTGTGTGGCTGTCCTCACCTGCGCTTCTTCCTAAACAGCAAGTTTGACACCCCCAGCACCCTCCCTAAAACAAAACAAAACACCTCAACAGTGAGCTATAGACTGTTGCACATTCGTCCCTAGAACACAGTGTGGTGTAATTTCAAATATTAGAATTTTAGACATCACACCTCAGTGGTTTAAAGGAGTCCTAATAACATGAAACACAACTCATGTTGTAGGATAAATTATTTCTATGTATTGAATAAAGCTGGGTGGGGGTATATCTGTGAAATAAATACTAGTTGAGAATCACTAATTGTTTGAATCCCAGACCTAAGACTAAAATTAGCATTTACTCTGCAACACTACAATGTAAGCTGAATTAGGAGATTTTTTAAATGTTGTTTAAATAGATTGCTTTGAAATCAGACTTTTACTTGGGTCTGTATTGACCATATTTTATTTTATTTTCACAGTTTAATATTCTCCCCAAACAGAATATTATTTGTCAGGATATACTCGTGTTTTCAGTTTTATAGATGATTTGCACTACAAATTAATTCAAGAGCCCTAAGGAGGAAGGAGCCCTGGCCAGCATCCCAGTGGTTAGAGCACATATCAGTTAATATCTCAATGAATTTATATCTTTCTTAGATGAATACACTCATCTACTAAGAACCCTCCTGTTTCACTGATGTAACTAGATTTCCCCCTCCTGCTATAACACAGCCCCCAGCCTTCGCCTCTCTTGCCCATCCTGCTGGGGGTGGTTTCGCATGTTGGGGAAGCAGTGACTTGATGGGAGGCCCTGGGACTCGGTCCCTGGGAGAGGCCCTGCCTCGGGTGTGGTGCCTTCGGGCGGCACACGCCCATGTGGTTGGACAAGCTGTCCCATGCAGAGGGCGAGCTTTCACTTTAAAGCGGTGCTTCCCGAGGCCTGAGCCCACCAAGAAGGCGACACAGTCAGGAACCCAGCTTGCTAAATGCCTCTGCCCCACCTTCTGTCAGATTACCCCACCCTCTTGGAGCCGGGTCCTTGCAGGTCGAAGACCAAGAGCAATGCCTTGGCCTCGGGAGGTCAGTTTCAGAGCTGAGCAGCCAGCCAGTTGGGTGTTCCTGGCCGTGTCTGACCTTTGTGACAGACAGCATCCCCCTCTGTCACAGGAGTGACAGACGCAGAGATGCTAAGCGGGTTAGTGGGGTGATGCTCAGGGGCAGGTGGCGTGGACTCCGTGCTCCTGTGCAGGGAAGGAATGTGGCCAAGCCCCTCTGCCTGGACCAGAGCTGCGCTGCCCGACGGCAGCTCCTGGAGGCATGCGGCCATCAGCTCATTGAAATGCAACAGACCCAAAATCTGTCCTCAGCGCTCAACAGTCACCGTGGCTAGCAGGCAAGTAGTGGACATACCATCGGCATCAGCACAGAAAGTGCCGGAGTGGAGGAATCACACCGCCCGCGTCCAGAGCCTCGCCTTTACCCCCAGCGGTGCCTTCAGCCCAGCACTGGCATCTCGCTGCGCTGCTGCGGCCTCAGCGGCAATGCAATGGTGCCTGGGGCGCAACGTGGTGCGGGCAGGTGCACGGACATCACTTGTCTTTGCTTTCTTATCTCCTTCCCAGGCCCCAGATGGAACTGTGCACAATGCAGCCTCTAGCAAAGACCACTGTGAGGACGACTGGAGAGGCAGGCCCAGGGCTTTGGGAGCTCGGTATTCACAGCCACGACTTGGTGTTACTACAACACACATGCAAGTAGTGAGACAAGCGTGGCTTCCAAAACGCACCAGCTCTCCGCAGGCAGGTCCTGTGGCGGTGGAAAGATACACAACATAACGGAACGGGTTCTCACTGGCAAGTGGCCTTTTGTAGCTAGTACATTCCTACAGGGTTTAAAATAAAAAGGTCAAAGATCATGCTTCCTACTCATTCATTTCTTTCGCTTTAATGCTTAAATCTGCTTTTTTGCAGGTTTGGAAACAGTAATTTGTTGCTGTCATTTGAGAGGGAATATTGTATTTTTAAAATCTGTCTTAGGGAGGGTTTGGCAAGCCTTTCTGTAAAGAACCAAATAGTAATTATTTTAGGGCCACGGGTCTCTAGCACAGCTAAGTCGCTGTGCTGAGGGAGGGGAGAGCAGCCACAGCCAACAGGTACCTAAGTGGGTGTGGCTGGTGCCATTAAAACCTTTTCTAAAATAGCCCCTTGGCCTTCGTGTGCCAACTCCAGGTCTGGGATACAGAACATGGCCTTCCTCACTCTTTTTTTTAAATTTATTTTTTGTTATCCTCACCCGAGGCTATTTTTTCATTGATTTTAGATAGAGTGAAGGGGAGGGAGAAAGGGGGGAAAGAGAGAGAGAGAGAGAGAGAGAGAGAGAGAGAGAGAGAGAGAGAAAGAGAGAGAGAGAGACAAGGACATGGGACACATTGTCTTCCACACCCGCCCCAACCAGGCCAGGGGACAAACCTGCAACCTAGGAACATGCCCTTGACTGGGAATCGAACTTGCGACCCTTTGGTGTACGGGCTGATGCTCTAACCACCAAGCAACACTGGCCAGGCCTCCTTCCCCCTTCTTGCCGGTTTTTCACCACGATTACATGTTTCTTTCATTTAATTTTTGAACATATATCATACCCTGCAAATGACCACTGACTTTTAAATGTTTGATTTATAAATGTCAAAATATAACTTTCTTCTAGTTTTTATTAAGGTCTTATTAATAAACACTATTTTTCTTCAGGATAACTTTTTTCCCCTTCAGACAGCAAATCGAGAGGCATGCACATAGCATACAAATTGTAAAAGAACTAATTAAAAACGATCTGTGGGTCTAGTCAAGCTATTTAAAATGTTTTGACTACTTTACTAATTCATGAATTGAGTTATAACTTAAATAGAAAACCAAAATTGAGCTCTGTGCTTCAATGCCATTACTTCTGACGTGAACATTCCTGTTCAAAACAAATAAGTGAAGGTGTCTAGGTGGCTCAGGCAGCATGTGCACAACACACCTGGGGCAGGCATGCAGAGGTGAAAGTGGGCTCCAGAGAACTGGTGAGAAAATAGGACAGAATCATGCCACTTCAGAATTGGACGTGTCCTATGGGATCACCTGTTCGCCCTCATTGTGTTATGGTTGATGAGTGTGGCCGTCCTCTGATTCTTCTTTCCCAGAATACACTGTTTCTTCTATTAGCTCCCCAGTCCTCCTGGCGGACCCCTCTCGGCCCTATGCTCAGCGTTGAGAACTGGATGAGGTTGGCTGTGTCCTCGGGTCAACATTGAACCAGACGGACTCACCAGGACTGGCTGAGAGACAGGGTCCTGACCCACACTGGCATCTCCATTCTGGGGTTTCTTAGAATCACCAGGAGAGAAAGCTCCCTCTCTCATTCTTCCTCCCACTCTCACTGTTTCTTTCTTTAATTCTCTTTCATTTTTTGTTCTCTCCCAGCACCCCCTGTCCTTCTCTTTTAGGGATGCTGAGCTTGACAAAATGTATGTGGGATGGCAGCCATTCGGCCACCTCGGGAAACGACCTGCCTGAGAACAAAGTCGCAGAGGCAAGCTGGCCTGACACGCAGGGACCGAGTCCTGGGGTGTGAGCTTCCGGATGCAGCCTTAACTACAACCAGAAACCTGTCTCCGTACCCACAGCAAAGCAGTTCCTCCTCTTCTTCTTGAGCTTGACTTGGGTTTTTGTCATTACGAAAAGCGTACAGAGAACAGGTTGGCTCAAATAAGTGAACTTCCCACATCCTCTAAATGTGGCACTTGTTCTAGGAGACTGACGTGGGAGACTAGCAAGTCTGGTCCAATCTTACCTGCAGAGCAGTTCAGGTAAAATGTGTGTGCTACCCTGTAAGTTTCCCCGGCTCCAAGTAAGCTTAGATCGTCACCTTGTTTCATGGGTATTCCTGCTGAGGACATAACCAACTTTAAGAAAATATCCATCAGATTGAAAGGAAATATTTTGCATATTTGCATGTAGCACAGGTGAGAGGGAGACTTGGAGGGGATGCGGAAGGTCAGTAGCACAGGGCAGTGGAGTGGGTAATGCAGAGGCCTTCGGGTCTGCCACCAACACACTGCACCTGGCTCCACTCCGATCCCAGCCAGTAGAGCTGGGCCCACACATCCCAGCATCCATCCTACACAGTTACAGAATCTACTCTTGTGCTCAGCACCAGGGACAGATTTGAGCAACATAAACTCAGACACTTGGAGCTTCCAAGAGAAAACAAACACTTAATCCTAATCACACCTATGAGGTAAAATAAAAGGGGCTGGTTATTTGCGTTATTATCCCTCTTACAAAATAATCACATAAGTCAATTCCCTTACAGCCCCCTCAAAATTGGATTAGAAACATTGAGATACATGTGTTGTGAATACAGGTCTTTATAAAGAGCAAAACACTCAAATATGATGATTTTTGCCTAGTTGGCAAAATATATATTACTAGGGGCCCGGTACACAAAAATTTGTGCATTCAGGAGGTCCCTCAGCCTGGCCTGTGCCCTCTCAGAGCCTAGGACCCTTCAGGGGATGTCCACCTACTGGCATGCCTGACCAGCCTGGGTGAGGGGCTGATGGCTGTTTGCAGACTGGCCAAGCCCCCCAGTGAAATCCCTCACCCCATTGGGGTGTGGCAAGCCTGGGTGAGGAGCCGAGGGGCATTTTCAGGCTGTCCACAGTCCCTTCAGGTTTTGGGTCCATACTGGGGTATCTGGGCAGCCTGGATGAGGAGCTAAGGAGTGTTTTCAGGCTGCCCACAGTCCCTTCAGGTTTTGGGTCCCTACTGGGGTACATGGCCAGCCTGGGTGAGGGGCTGATGGCTGTTTGCAAGCTGGCCAAGCCCCCCAGTAATGTCCCTCACCCCATTGGGGTGTGGCCAGCGTGGGTGACAGGCTGAGGGGTGCTTTCAGGCTTTCAGGCTGCCCACAGCTCCCATTGACCCAATGTCCCAGCAAGGCTGGCTGAAAGCAGGTTTCTGGGGTTTATATTCTATAATGGATGCACTGTTCCTTTAAGCTGAGGCCTAGTAATGAAACCTCCTCTCTGCTTCACCTCATGGCTTCTATAATGAGACATTGTTACCCTTAGTAGTCAGGCCAGGCCTGCTGTCTATAATTGAGACTTTGTTACAAATATGTTTTGCCTGGAGCTAGGATAAGCTGAGCTGCCCACAAACAGTTTCAGTTTCACTCCTGCTGCAATGGAAGCTGCCGTTTACTCAGGTCCATGAGTGGCGGCCTCCATGTTGGCTGGGCTAATTTGCATACAGTCACTCTGATTGGCTGGTGTGCGTGGCTTACCCGTACCAAAGAGACAGTTAATTTCAATATTATGCCTTTATTAGTTTAGATTTCTTTTACCATGCTAACTAGTTATTAAACTATCAAAACTCAAAATGCACCAAGAAAGGCATTATTGGTATTTTTCACTTATTACAATATAATAAAAAACAACAACATGGCAAACATGGAGCTATAACATGACTTGTCCACTTGTGACCATGCAGAACAAATGAGAACTGGGAAGCAATGAACAAAAAAAGTCTGGTCTGCTACACATTTATATGTTGATGGGAAAACTGTTACCACTGGCAACTGCACCTCATTAGATGGGAGTTTATGTCGCCGATTTCCAGTAGCTTTTTGCAGACTGAAGTCACATTTTAACCTGTTAAATGTCTGTGACACTTCTGGTTTATATATAACTTTTATTCTTTCATTGAATAATCTCCTAACAGAAATGGTTGCTGCTGAAGTTGAGTGAAACTGGAGTAATCCTGGGACCATATACTAGGGGCCCGGTGCACAAAAATTTGTGCATTCGGGGCAGGGGGGCGGGGGAGCTCCCTCAGCCCGGCCTGTGCTCTCTTGCAGTCTGGGACACCTCGGGGGGGATGTCCATCTGCTGGCATGCCTGGCCAGCCTGGGTGAGGGGCTGAGGGCCATTTTCAGGCTGCCCACAGCCCCTTCAGGGTTTGTGCACTAGGGGGTGGGAGGGCTGGTGAGTGCAGGCCTGGATGTTTCCCACTGGAGGGCCCATGTTTTCACATGCCTGGTGGGCCCCAACCGCTGAGGGGACACACCTGGCGCAGAGCTGGTGGCGAGCCAAGGGTGGATGCTGGTGCAGAATCCCTCGGTGGGGCCCAGCTGCTGAATGAACACACCGGTGGTGGAGCCGGACAGCAGACTGGCTTTGTATTCTCCGCACTGTGCAGCAGACGCTCCTGCATGCCCTGCGGAGGCCCCAGGGGGGGCGGACGAAGGCAGCGGACCCAGGACAGCTGCTCCTGCACGTCCCGCAGAGGTCCCTGGGGCAGAGCCAGGCAGCAGACCCAAGACGGCTGCTCTGCATGCCCAGAAGAGGCCCCTGAGTTCCCACATGCCCTGAGGAGGCCCCTGGGGGGCGGAGCCAGGCAGCGGACCCAGGACTGGCGCTCCTGGATGCCCCTAGGAGGCCCCAGGCTGGACTCTCCCCCCACTGAGCTGACATACCCAGCACAGCTGTGCCCAGCCGCGGAGGCTCCCAGTGCAGAGCCGCCCTGCCAGCCTCCATATTGGCTGGGTTAACTTGCATACAGCCACTCTGATTGGCTGGTGGGCATGGCTTAGGCATCCCAAATAAATGGTCAATTTCAGTATTATGCTTTTATTAGTTTAAATAATGAAAACACTGTTGCTTTAAGCTGAGGCCTAGGCAGGTAATAAAACCTCCTGTTTGTTTCAGCTCCATGGCTTCTATAATTGAAACATTGTTATTATGACCAGAGGCTCAGCCAGCCTAGGCAGGCAGTTGCAACAGAAGCCTCTGGTTTGCTCTAGCTCTGTGGCTGCCAGCTTCCATCTTGGCTGGGTTAATTTGCATACAGCTACTCTGATTGGCTGGGTGGCATGGTTTGGCTGGTGGGCGTGGCTTAGATGTCACAGGTGATGGTCAATTTGCATATTACTCTTCTATTATATTAGACTAGGGGCCCAGTGCACAAAATTCGTGCACGGGGGGGGGAGGGTGGAGGGAGGGTCTCTCAGCCCAGCCTGCCCCCTCTCACAGTCTGGAACCCCTCAGTGGATGTCCTATGATGGCCCCAGTCTGCCAGGCGCCTTTTGTGTGTGTGTGTGTGTGTGGCCACTGGGGACCTGCCCCCAGCTGCATCTGAGGCTCGGACCAGTCCTCCTGTGTGTGTCTACCTGCTGGGGGCCTGCCCCCAGGCACACCCTCTATGTTGATCTCTCAGACTCTTGCCCTCCCCTGCATGTTGTTCTCTTTTTTGAGCTGTGGCCAAGGCTGGGTGCCGCCTGCCTCCCAAGCTTGCCTACTGCCCATCTTCCTCCAGCCACCAGAAAGCAGGGAAAACCCCGCCTCGTGATCAGGCCAGCCTTTTCGTGCTCCCTGATCTCCGGAAGGGACCTGGGGAGCCGCCAAGCAGGCCCCCAGTCCCCAAGAGCTTGCTTTCCCACTCCCTAGTGCCCCCACAAAAGGCCTGGGCAGCCGCCAAGCAGGCCACCGACCCCCCGCCACCTCTTACTCGCTCCCCGGTGCCCCTCAAAAGGGCCTGAGGAGCCGCCAACCCTGCCACCTCTTTCCCATTCACTGGTCCTGGGTCCTGTGCTGTTCTGCCCTGCAGCCACTCTGTGCACTCTGGAGGTCCCTCAGCCCAGCCTGTGCCCTCTCACAGTCTGGGACCCCTCTGGAGATGTCTACCTGCTGGCGTGCCTGACCAGCCTGGGTGAGGGGCTGATGGCTATTTCCAGGCTGGCCAAGCCCCCCAGGAACGTCCCTCACCCCATTGGGTTGTGGCCAGCGTGGGTTAGGGGCTGATTGGTGCTTTCAGGCTTTAAGATGCCCACAGCTCCCATTGACCCAACGTCCCAGCAAGGCTGGCTGGACGCAGGTTTTGGGGTTTATCTTCTATAATTGATACGCTGTTCCTTTAAGCCAGGGCCTAGACATGTAACGAAATCTCCTCTCTGCTTCACCTCACCTCGCGGCCTCTATAATGTTAATTAGTGGTTAGGCCAGGCCTGCTGTTTCCTTCAGCTCCCAAGGATTCTATGATTGTTATTATGTTGCAAACGTGTGTTTTTCTTGAGGATAAGTGGAGCGGAGTGGGCTGCAGTTTCACTTTCACTCCTGCTGCAATGGAAGCTGCCATTTACTCAGGTCCGTGAGTGGCAGCCTCCATGTTGGCTGGGCTAATTTGCATACAGTCGCTCTGATTGGCTGGTGGCCGTGGCTTACCCCGCCCCGGAGAAACGGTTAATTTCAATATTACGCTTTTATTAGCTAAGATAAAATGAGAAATACACAGATATTAGAGTTTACAAAACAAGATTTTATTTAAATTTGTGTACAAATAAAGATTTAACAAAATATTGTAAACCTAATTTGATCCCCCTTCCCAATGGGCACCATATGAGAAGCCACATTCTCTCAATTACATGCCCCCAGTTGGTAGATTCTGGGGGTCAAGAAGGGCAGGGGGGAGAAGATACTGACACTCAAGATAAAATTACAATGATGTCTCATCTTGGAATGTCTTAATTACAGAGATTTCCATAAATCAGCTCTCCTCAGTTTTCACATTAAATAAAATCTACTAAAAAATCACAAGTAAGGCTTCTGGCTTTATTTCGAGTGAGGTCAGGAGTATACTCAGTATTAAGGCAAAGGTAAGAATATATGGAATATCATGTGAAGCATGGAGCTTCCATTGTAAAATATATTTTGGAATATTCATGTGCTGGAATCAGGAATGTGGCTATTTGGTTGACTGTCTTCGCTGCACCTGTTAGAGAGTTAATCTGTTAAGGTTGTCTTGCTTGAGTTTGCATGGCCTGTGATTTTTTTTGATTGTTCAGGATTAAATGTCACCCAAACTGCCGTCAGTGAATGAGGCCTGTCTGGCCACACAGACGCTCCCCAGTGTCAGCCACACAAGGTCTACTGAGCAGGCTCACAGTGACAGAAAGGTGTGAGAACACAGGGTGTTAATTAATAAAGATATAAGCGACATCAGATTAGTCTGTTTAGATACCTGACTCAAGAAGATAAAGAATTAAGATTTTTTGCACAATGGTCTTGGTTCTCCCCTTCCCATGTTTTCCCCGAAGAGATAACCATTTCCTTCAGTGAGGAGAGAACCATCCCTCTTTATGGCCAAACGGATTTCTTCCTCCGGCGGATCAGGGCAAAGGCGTCACTTCCTAGCCACGCTGGCCACGGCCTTCTTGGCTGCGTCCTCCAGGTCGACGGCCGAAGTGATGGGGAGCCCGCTGCTTCTGAGTATGCGTTGGGCCTCGTGGACGTTGGTTCCTGGAGGAGCAAGGGCACAGTCACTGACATGGAACTGGACGTGGTCCCCGAGGTCAAACTGACACAACCGGATGCCCGTCTCACCGAAGCAACCCAATCATGGCTCCGTTTCCGCTTCATAATGCAGACGCGGCTACTTAAATAAACCCAAAGGACACATTTATTTTCCTCCTCTTTTCACCTAACTGTCTGGCATTAAAGGATACTGCCTATATGTTCTCTGGTGTTTAGAAAAATGAAAATACGAGGTTTTTTTTATAAGATTGTGAAAAAAGGAAGATTAACAACCACTTGTTCAATGAGTTTGAGAAAGGAAAATCTGAAATGGATTTATCCCTTGACTGAACAGTCTGAACATGGGATCTAAAGAAAAATCTCTGTGTAAAAATGAGCAAGAGAAAGCAGCCCAGGGTGCGGGGGGCAGGGACAGCGGCAGCCACACGGAGGGCGCATGATTACTGACCCGAACCCTGTGCACCGGGAGGTGGTGACACAGGTCTAGTCAGTGTCCCAGCAGGAGAGGCCACGAGGATATCTGTATCAAGAGTGGTCCAGCTGGAAAGGAAGGCAAAACAGAGGACTTCTGAGAGAGACACTTTTCACTGATAAAAGTGCAATCACTGGTAACCAGCCAGGCAGACGCACCAAAGTGGGGTCCTAATGTCTTGAAAGGAAGGTCTGAGCCATGGCCTAACCTGAGACGTGCAGTTCAGACCATCTGCCCACCTGAGGCCATGAACCACCGCTGTGGGACAATGACGCTCAGCACGCTCGATTCTGTGTCCCCTCGTTCTATATAATGGGGAGGCCGTCCTGGTGGGTCTATAGCACTTGCCGGACCCCCTCCCTGAAGGTTTGCTGGGACTGACTACTTAGCATGTGAAATGCTTTTCTGTCCTTTCAGGGTGAGCAGCCCCTGGGAGAAATACAATAAAATGTAAGTCTAATGAAATAGCTCATCCTTTGTCACTTCCTGTAAAGGTGGTGTCATGTGGATTTTCGGGGCACTGGGCCCACAGAAGCCCATGGGAAGGGCACTGGGTCTTTGGCTCAATGCTCACAGGCCACTGCTTGACACGGGAATCAGATGAGTGTGCTCTCTGCGAAGCGACACCCCCAAAGGTAGGAAGTCATTAGCTGAAACCCGGCTCTCCCCTGGCCCTGTGGTGCGTGAGCTGTACAGTTATAGGTAAATCATTTCACTGCTTTGAGCGGCAACTTCTTTTATCTCCAGACATAACATTATGATCATCTTCCTTACAGCTAATAGTCATTAAGCACATACATATGCCAGGTTTACTGTGACTTAGATGTGTTCTTTCCGATGACTGTGAATAGGTGCTACTGCCCCTGTTACGAGACGAGGAAACTGAGGCACAGAGAGGAGGGAGAGCGTCTGTGGTCACACAGGGCGGCGGCAGCGACGGCCAGGAGCCTGTTCTCCCTCATCACATGCCCTAACTGTTCTAGAGTGAAGCCGTCTCCTGTACACGAGGTGAGTGCTGGGAGCACAGGCTGTGAGGACAGGCAGAGCTCACACCTATGACGGCACTTTGCAAAGGGCAGTGTCGGTGCCAGGCCAGCAACCAGCGGCTCCCGCTCCCCGTCTGGTGGGAGCAGAGGCTGGTGGGTGGCTGCCCACCAGGGAGCGGTGCCAGGCCCCTGGCCTGAATCATGTGACTGAGTTCTGGCCACTGGAGGGCAAGGGATGCAAAACACACACGCCTAAGACCTCAGCGTGGCCCTGCACCCTTTGCCCGGCCCGCCTTCTAGATGCTGCCAGCCAGACCGCCCTGGAAGGCGGCAGTGAGGCCTCAGCGGGCTGCTGGGTTAGAGCAGGGCACCCTCCCACCCTGAGGCCTCAGTGGATGAGGAAGAGCCCTGTGAGTCGGACATGTCAGCGTCTCCTGCAGAAGCTGCATCACTTTATGGAGGTTACTTTGTCAATGGGCGGCAGCGCCAAGAGGACCAATGGCTCCCGGTGCTCACACCCCGCGACGCTGGGCTGGACCCACCTGCTGCCACTCAATAAGGACACAGCAGGCGATGGCATGTCGCTGGAGACTCTGTGACAAAGCCCACGAGTCTGTCTGCTCCCTCAGCTCCTGGATTGTTCCCCGAGGAGGGAAGCTGCCAGGATGTGGGCTGCCCTTCGGGGCCTCGGGGAGGCGAGGAACCAAGGGCAGACTCCGCCAGCAGCCAGGAAAGAGCTGTGGTCTCTGGTTTCCCGGTAACACGTGAGTGACTTGGAAGCGACCCTGCCCAGTCAAGCCTGGACTAGACCTCAGCCGTGAGCGACCCTGACCTCAGGACCCGGCCGACCCACACCTGATTCCCACCGCAGAAACGAGCTCATAATGTTCCGTGTGCGAAGTTGTTACTTAAGTAAAGTGTCTGAGAGACTCGTTAGTTCATTAGCGCAGCCTCAGTGCGCATCTGGCTCCCTTGGCGGAGTCTGTCCCAGAGGCTGGCAGGTGGGGCAGAGGCTCGGCCGGGTGTGGACCAGGCGGGACTCCCCGCACTGCTCGGCGGGCCTCTCTCAGGCAGTGCACGGAGCCAGTCAGTCTCAGGACCAAGTGACTGTGTGCATTTTTATCTCCTTCAACACAGACATGGACTACAATTCCTTCCCCAACTGTCCTCCAATCTGCTGCATACAAAAGCCTCTTCTCCCCCTTTCCTTTTTCTTCAGAGCACCCTCCAATCTCAACACGTGACCTCCAGGAGCCCCCCAGAAGGCAGGCGCATCTGTCTGACTCCAGGGTGGGGGTCCTGCCTGCCTCTTGTGGAGTGCGCCCCCCGCGCCCACAGCCTTACCAGGCCTGCCACTCGCTGTGGGAACCCAGGGGGCCAGTCACACTGTGTGGACCTGGCCTGATACAGGGACAGCGGCCAGTGGTGGTGGTGACCAGTCAAAGCAGCCAGAGCAGGGCACTCAGCACGGCGATGGCCCAGGGCTCTAAGCATATTTGCTCATTCGCTCCTCAGTGGCGCCCCGAGGTGGCTGTTACTCTCCTCCCTTACAGATGAGAGGACTGAGGCGCGAGCAGGTTGCCGGCTCCTGTCCAGCAGGCATGGCTGGGGTAGCCAGGAGGCCCTGGAACGAGCATTCGGCTCCTCTCACTGCTTTACTGGATTTCTGGAGCTAATGCTTGAAATGTCTGTTCTGCACCCTGAACAGCTCCTGTGACTTTGTAAGCATGCCGTGAATGCTAGCAATAATAAGACATCTACGTTTCTCTGGCTACGGAGTCCTCCGCGTGCCTCTGTGTTCTCTGCAATGACCTTGAGGCAGGTGTTCATAAGTCAGTCCTTGCAGCCGGGACTCAGGCTTCCTGGCTACAAGGCTCAGTCTCAGCCCTTCGCTCCTCCCTCCCCATGTTCATTCCTGGGCCTCCTGCGTGGGGTCTAAATGTGCAGCACTATTCCCTGCGTGAGGCCACTTGAATCTCAATGGCGCTACACGTCAGTCACTCAGGGGCGAAGACCAGGCGCGATTAAAATGCTGCTCTTTCCAACTCCCATCTGGCTAAACTCTACCCGCCCGCTGGGGGAGCGGCCCGGTGTCTCATGGGCAGAATCCATTGTTCCCAGGACACTGCACCTGATCAAGGACAGTCCAAAAACTGACGGTGGCTGTTCGCTATGCACAGATTCGCTCTCCTGAGAATGGGAACAGGCAGCAGCATGCGAAGCCGGCTGCAGAGCTGTGAGTCCCAGACCAGGGCGCCTGAGCCTGGCCCTTCTCTTGCTTGGGGCCAGCTTTCCTGTGGCTCCCGCCCATGAGGACTGTTCATCAGCGTCACCAGGGCTCCCTTGTATGTGTAGGGGTGAAATGAACTCTTGACCTCTCCCCTTCCCCTCCCCCCCACCCCCAGACAAATGGGCTGCTCTTCCTCACAACCAACTAGCCTAATATCCTCTTCAGCACCCAATGAGCATCAGGCGTTTCCAAGGGGAAATAGTGGCCTGGGACCCGGGACCTGGCACACAAGCCGGGCCTTGGCCTCCCACCTGAGCTCTGCTTCCCTCTCTGCCTGGACGATGCCCATCTGGTCATGAGATCTCCCTTTAAATGGCATTTCTTTGGGAAGCCTTTTCACCACCTCCCAGCCACAGCAAAGGATTATAAAACGAGCTCCCAGGTGCCTGCGAGTCAGACCCCAGCCCCCTGGGTCCACTTCCTGACATCTCATCCCCACTGAACATCAGCTTCACGGGCTGGTGCTTGGTTAGACACGCATGTCCGGGGCACATGCTACCCAGGAGGGACCTGCCCATGGACCAGACACCACACTAGGTCACACATTCAAAGCGTGCTTGGTGGGAGAGGGGGGGAGGGAACAAGCTTCTGGTCGCCTTGCTGCCCCAACATCCTCAGATAACCTTTTCCATAGGCCTGCAATACGGCCCAACACTCCCGGCTTCCTGGGTTCTCCAGGGCTTCTGTGAGCCCATAGCTAGAAGGGCAGAGCAGCAGCTGCTGAGTCCCTGTCCTGTGTGAGTGCTGCCAGCCCTCTGCCCAGCAGCTCCTCGAGCCCCAGGCAAGTGGGGCACTGCTCTGGGTCAGCGAGGTGGGAAGGGCTGGGCCAGGGAGGATGGGAGCAGCTCTCCTCCAGCTGCTCCTGCGGGGCCACATCCAATACCTAATTGCTTCATAATTTCAGGATCCACTAAAGTGAATTTTAATTACACTTGCACTTACACTTTAATTACAGCCTTAATTATTCAGCATACACGGAACACGCCCAGAGCTAAGCTGGTGGGAGGAGTCTGAGATGGAAGCTTGGGTCTGGATGGGCTCCGAGCGAGCCTGTACAGGGCCCTGGTCAGAGGAGGGTCCACATGGGACGTGGGGTGGGGCGGGGGCGATGCTCACAAACAGGCCACAGACAGACACCGGGGAGAGAAACAGCCCGGGGCAGAGGGCAAGGCAGAGTCCAAAAATGACAGACACGAGACACACAGATAGAAAGACGGACAGACGAGAGATACACCAAGGGAGAGAGAGACAAAAAGAAAGATTAGAGACAGAAGGGATAAAAGAAGGAAACCAGAGATTTAGACAGGAGAACAAGGGGGAGTGGCAGGGGGAGGGGTAGAAGAAGAAAAAGGGAGGGGAGGGGAGAGGGAGAGGGAGAGGGAGAGGGAGAGGGAGAGGGGGAGGAGGAGAAGGAGGAGGAGGGAGAGGGAGAGGGAGATGCCAGAGACACATGAGGAATAACCCAGAGAGGGTCAGGCACAGGAAAGAGACAGGGACAGAGTCAAATAGAGAGATGAGGAAAAATGGGAGCTTGCCAAGTCCCATTTTCAGCTGCCTGGCCCAGCCCCTGCCCTGGCTACTGACCCAGCTCCTGCCCCTGCCCCTGCCCCTACCCGTCCCCAACCCTGGCTCCTACCCCTGCCCCAGCTCCTGCCCCAGCTCTTGCCCCTGCCCCAGCACCTTCCCCTTCTCCTGCCCCTGTCCCTGCCCCTGGCTCCTGCCCCTGTCCCTGCCCTAGCTTCTGCCCTACCCAGCCACATCTCCTGTGGAGCAACACCTGAATCACCACCTGACCAGAAGGCCTGCCCATGCCCGCTGGCCGCACTGCAGGCGCCTAGGATCTGTCCACCGCGTGCCTGAAACAAGGCAACGCACAGAGAACAAAGGGGAACGATTTCAAAATGAAATCTCGCTCTCCTGGTAGAGGACACTACAAAGAATAATAATTATTAGTCTTAAAATTCCTCTCTTCTGCCTGTTTGACCACAGACTTCCTGCCACTGGGTGGAGTGAGAGAGCCACACAGAGATACAAGGTTAATTGATCAAGTTTGTTCTTTGCCTTCATCACAAGGAGGACACACATTACAGGGTTTGGTTCAGAGGGTGCACACCCCCCTCCCCACCCCCCGACTTTCTGGGCTTTTCATCTCAGGGCTGTGAGGAAAGCCACTGGCAGAGTGTAGAAGCTCTCTTTTTAAACTATTATCAACAGGAATGCAGGTTCTTTTAAAAAACACAACAGGTAGCACTTAGCATATGTGAGGAACAATGAATGCTTGGTGGATACATGAGTTCAGGGGCTCACAACCCCAAAGTGATGCCCTTTTATCCCTGTTTACAGATGAGGCAACCGAGGCACGGGGCGGCCTGGGAACTTGCCCACTACCCCTGAAAGTCGGAAGCCGAGCCAGGCCCAGCTCCAGGCCTGAGGACTGCAAAGGCACATGGAACCATGTCTGCCCGGCCCACAGGCGGCCAGGGAGACTAAGCCAAGCTGCTTATTTTTACTGCAGGGAACGGAGGCCACCGATGGTGACGACTGGCTCAGCTCAAACACCCAGTTACCGGAGGCAGGTTGGGGTCCCCAGGTCAGGGCTCCCACATTGGGGCTCCCAAGTTGGGGATCCCAGGTCAGGGCCCCCATCAGGCCTGGAAAGCAAGGGCCTGGCGGGCACAATGAGATGTGGCCTCTTTCTAACCACCCTGAGATAAAAATAGTTTTTACATTTTAAAATTCTTGGAACAAATCAGAAGAATGATATTTTGTGATCCAGGAGAAGGACCTGGAATTCAAACTGCAGTGCCTGCGAGTGAAGCTCAGGTGGAGCGCAGCAAAGCGACTCAGTCACAGACCGCCCTGAATCCGACACTATGCGGACCCTGCTCCATGTAGCTGCTTTGTTGTTTGCTTGTTTTGCTCAGAGAGGGGATAGGTGGAAGCAAACCAAACTGTATAAGGGCAGGCAAATGCCATCGTCCCTGCGCCCCTGTTCCTCCTCCGGACTCTCCTTACTGGCCACATCGGAGGTGGGCAGCTCCTGGAGGATCAGAGCAGTGGCCCTGGTGCTGGGGTGATGGCTTCGATAATAACCACAGCTAAGCCGTACTGAGCCAGGGACTGTGCTGGATGACTTAAAAACTCATCTGCTCATGCCCGGCCAGTGTTGCTCAGTGGTTGAGCATCAGCCCATGAACCAGAAGGTTGAATGTTTTTGTTTGTTTGCTTGTTTGTTTTTAAAAAATATTTTTATTGATTTCATAGAGGAAGGGAGAGGGAGAGATAAAAACATCAATGATGAGAATCACTTCTGCATGCCCCCCACTGGGGATCAAGATAGCAACCCAGGCATGTGCCCTGACTGGGGACTGAACCATGATGGGGTGGCTAATCAATGATTCTCTCTCATTATCGATGTTTCTATCTCTCCCTCCCTCTCCCTTCTTCTCTGAAATCAATAAAAATGTATTAAACTTTTTAAAAACTCAGTTGCTGCTTATAAAACCCTATGAGGCACCTGTATTTTTGCTCCCATTTCATAGACGGGGAAGCTGAGATTTCAAACCTGGCTGTTACCGACCAGCTGAGCAACATGGATAAATTACTGCAGCTGGATGAGAATCATATCAAAATTGTGTATATCCCTCACATGGTTTAAAATCCACGAGGTCTGAGACACCACGTGGAGCTGTAGCCCGTGCTCGGTGACTGCCTCGCCCACCTGCCCCCGGAGCCTGAAATCTGGCCCTTCCCAGAAGGCGGCAATGAGAGCCCTGTGGCCTGCCTGCTCTGAAACACTCAGGGCTCAGGCAGCTCTGCTCTGGGCAACCCCTAGGTGGCACTCTTGGGGAGCGTCCTTTTAACAGACACACGGTCACCTGTGAAAGCACACGGGGAACCCACCTGCTGTCAGTTCTCTGACAGCCACGTGCTCTCTGATGGCCTTCAAGTGTCACATAAGGAGCCTGAGGCATGCAGAGATGAGCTCACTGGTCAGTCAAAAAGCCCCTAGGGGCCGCCAGTGGTGTGTGATGTGGGGCAGGTCTCAGATGCCAGCCCCATAACTGCCGGCTCAGACACCCCTCCTTACTCAGGTGCCTATGCTCAGCTTCTGCTCAGGGAAACGGCGTCGGACTCTTATTTTTGAAGGGATGACCGCTGCCGAGACTGGGTGAGCACCTGACCCAAAGGCAGGCCATACCGAGGGCAGACTGATGCCCTGTGATGTGCACAAAGGGCCAGGCATCACACAGCACTGCAGGCTCCAGCCCTGCTGCCTGGCGGTGGCGGGGGTGGCAGTGGCAGCGGTGGCAGCGGCGACAGGGCAGATCTGATGGAACACCTGATGGAAGAGCCAGCCTCGCGATTCCTGTGCCCTCCCTCCGAGGGGGCTGCTTCCAGGCTCAGGCGTCTCTCATCTGCAGGCTTCCAGTGGGAGGCCTGCCCAGGGCCCAGGGCCGAAGTGCCCGTGACTGGTGTCACACTGCCGAACTCCGCGGTCCGTAAGGAAGCTCACTGCTGGTGCACCACGAAAACCAGATGGGGAAGAATCCCCTCAAAGGCCCAACAACACGCCTGGCTGGATGGGCGGGATGGATGGTTGGTCTGTGGGAACGCAGGGACCAGCTGCCTCAACGGAGGCCAAGGGTAGAGGCACCAAGAAAGAACAAGGGCGTGAGAGTCAGCATAGGGGGCTTCCCAGGTGCAACCCCATAAAACCCCACAATGAACTGCCTTTTTCTGAAGGTCGCTGGAACTCTAGTTGTTACATCCAAAAGAAAAAAGAAACCCCCGCTGGGCAGTGCAGAAGCCACCCTCCCCGAGAGCCCCGGTCCCTCGGGAGCCTGGTCCCAGCACCACAGACGGGCTTCCTGCGGTGCGAGGCAGCACGGGTCCGAATGGCATCTATTTCAGTCACATGCACCACCAAGGGGTGAGATGAAAAGCCAGATGGCAGACATCATAGAGCTTCTGTCTGGAAACGGAAATATTCGATCTACAGACGCTCTGAGCAGTCTAGCTAACACTTCAGGCGAGGCCGGTCGGGCGTGGGCTAAGGAGTGTTACCGCCTTAGACAATGGGAGGGTTTACGGCTTCGTGATAGAGCAAGATTGTGCTCAAGGACTCCTTTGGTTTTACCTGGTGATGATGACTAACACTTACAGGGAGGAGAGGTGACAGATGTCTAGTGAGCTTCAGAACGCCAGCAGGGCCCGTGCATGGGGACAGTGATAGAGGGAGGAGATGAAGTGAGGTACAAGGGTACCAGCGGGTACAAAGCAAGGTGAGAGGTGGGTGTGCAAGAAACGGGAGCCGAAAGAGGAATGAGGATCACACACGGAGGAAAAGAGATGCACGTTGGCACAGAACATCCACCCCTCCAGGGGCCACATTCCCAACCACAGGAGCAGGGCGGCACCGGGAAGGGGAGGGGCACATCCTCACGTTGGTTGGCTACACTAGGCTAGAGATTAATGTGTGTTTCTCAGGAGTATCACGGGTCGGTCTGAATTAACCACCCACGTAACTTCTGTGCCACGTGTGTATACACTGCAATAAGCAAAGAAAAGCTCATTCCAGATAATGCGTTCTTCACTCGTAAAAGAAACCACTGTCCACAAAAGCTAACAAGCTCCCCACAGAATGTGGTTGTTCAACTAACCAGGAGTCTCTTAAAGAAAAGCAATCCTGCACCTAGCTGGTCAGCTCTGTTCTGATACGGCCAGTGAACACCTCTGAGTATTGACTGGCCATTTCACAGGTGAGAGAGTCCTCTCCTTACCCACGGCTAAACAGCTATGCTTACTACTCAGCTGAGAACAAAGATTTGCCCACGAAATCCCACCAGCTCCAGCTGACCTGACTGATCAGAGCTTCTCATCAGGCCACTCATACACTGTGAGGGCTCCAGAGGCTTCCAAATGCTGGTGGCTCAGGGCAGGATGCCAAAGCTCCCAAATGGTGGCCAAGCTAGCGGAGAGGCCACTGTGTTCATTCATAAGAAAGAGTACTATTAGTGCAACCATCATCGGCTGCCGACATGTCTGTTGTCCCGGTTATGAGAAGTCTCATACTTGTTCAGACTATAAAGCCATGTGTCAGAGGATCTGAAACGTGGGAAGCAGCTAATGACTGTTAGCAGCAATTATTTACTATTGTAATTCGGACTCCGGTAAACATTTTCTAGCACACTTTGTTTTCTTTATGTGTCATTTGGTTTTAACATAGATGTCGGGCTGATGGACACCCCTTTCTCACCTCACTTTCACGGCTAGGCAAGGGTGTATGTTCTGGAAATGTGACCATTTTTAATACGTATTAATATGGATAAAGATCCTGAGAAACACATCGGCTAAGACAGGAAGCACAGTGCTGTGTCAAGTTAACTGGAAACTACCCCTGGAATCGTCCAGAAAGTTCTGGCACCTTTGTTTGCCTCGGTCACCAGAGGCAATGAAGACTTAATCTGTTTAGAAAGATCATAGTGTAAGGCTGGGTGAAATGGAGCTAAACGCAGAGAGATTTTTGGGAAGAGCAAAATTTATGTTCCAACCCAGAAGAAAGCAAATAAAAAACTTAGACTGAACGTAAGAGAAGCGCCCCAAAGGTCCCTGTAGTTACCAGCGGCTCCCCTTGGAGGGCTGAGACCAGACCTTCGGTGGCAGGTTTTTGGTTTGGCTGGTTTCTTATGGTACCCGGGCTGTGCTGCTGGTGAACAATGTCCAAGGCAGCAGGTCCTGAGGGTGCCTTCCTGGGGCCCTGGGTGGGGGTGGCGTGCATTTGCTAGCACCTCTCTGTGGCTCACCAACCCTCCCCCCACCCATATTCCCACATCCCCGCCTCCACATGCTTTCCATTGGACAGCAGAGCTTTCCCTCAGAAGAAGGGTGGCTCTGCCCTGAGGAGGGGGGTGGGGAGATGGGGGGTGAGGAGGAGAATGACCGGCCCAAGGGCCATATGCAGCCCTTAAAACCATTGGGTCTGGGCCTGCCAAGGCATTAGGGATGAGTTAATTAAATGTTTGACCAAATGGAGCAGGCTAACTTTTAAGTTGATAATTTTGTATGGCCCGTGAATAATATACAAACGGCCCTTGGCAGTAAAAAGGTCCCCACCCCTGCACATATGACTCCCATTCTCTCTAGTTCCCAAGCTCACTTTCCCAGGTGCACCAATGATGCCATCCTCCTCCTGGTCATTAGATGGCAAGCCCTAGCACCTCCCTCCCCCCTCTGCCTTGCTTTTCTATCCACTTCTATTTCCATGTGCCAATGTCACACATTCTGGCTACTAACTGGATGTTCCCACTCCAGTTAACTGTGGTTCTCTGAGCCACAATGTGTTGCTGCATAGTCACTGTTCCCCCGGACGGCGCGACCAGCCAGGTCCTGGGCTTGTCTGTCACCGTTAGGATCCCAGGGCCGACTCCCGCTTACGGAGAAGATGTGCTGTCTTCTGATCCTCTAAGTTCCCTCTTCCTTTCTTTCCATGATTCAAATCGCACTTACCTCCACATTCAACTTGGAAGTTCTCCTTTGATAATAGCTCTTTGCTAACTCACACCTCTAAATGCACCATAGTTACAGTGGTCAATACCCGGGAGGCATAAAGAGGGGGATGCCGACAGCAGCACTCGCTGGAGGGACGCACATAACAGAGCCTGCACTCCCTTCACAGCAAGCACTTGCTTGGTTTCTGTTTCGTTCCCTTTATGGATAATGTCATCTCTGATTTCTGCATTTTGTTAATATTAGTGCAGGGAGTAGAGCTGGGGCACGATCCTTCCTCTTTCCCTGGTTTAATATGTAGGACAATACAAGTTTGGGACAGTCTTAACCTTGGTGTGGGGCTGCTGGGTTCCTAAAATCACATAAGTGAGTGTCCTTGGCATGACCTTGCTGGGGACATTTATCAACAAGATGCTACTCCCACAGGAGGCGGAAAAGAAACAGCTGGGATCCGGGAGTGTCGAAAGCTCTCTAGCCCCCCTCTATAAAGGTCTCAGGTGCCTATTACAGGACAAGCCCCGATGCTGAAAGAGCAAGGCCAAGGTCACCAGGGGTGCGTTAGCCCACAAAGCTTTGGGGGCAGTCTGCTATCTGTGCTCATCTTGATTCAGTTCCCCTGCCATGAGGGACATTGTGTGGCGATAATATTTCTGAAGGTTCCAGAAGCCTTGCTGGCAGCTCTCTGCGAAGCCCTGACACAGAAGCAGATTCTAGTAGGACCAACACTTGTTAACACTGCACATATATTATCTTGTATTGTTACATCTTCTTTTATTTCCCCAGCCGTGTAGTAATGGAGGTCATTTCTTATATTTCTGTCCATCCTCCTTAATGCCCAAGCTCAGTAGCCTGCATACAGTGTTTAGTTGGTATATCAACTCAAACCCCACAGGCATATACTTGGGAAGTGCACTAACTCACAAGATGCAAATCTGATTGTCTCACAACTTAGAAATGTCAACACTTCCAGCAGCGCGGGCAGACCTGACACGGCCAGTAGAGGTCAGGGAGGTGACCGCGGATGTGGTATTGAGCGTATGCCAGCATGTTATTATCCAGGTACACACGACAGGGAGATGTTCGATGTCAGAGATCATTTCCTTCCGGAACACTACGCACTGTGTGAAAAAGAGAACTGCTCCTTTTAGTCTTTGGGGGGAAATAAAAGTGGGGTAACTTTCTTTTCTTAGGAATGAATCTAAAGCTAATAAGGATGAACCTCTGCTGACAACACAGGCGCAGGGAGGGTCACAGGACAGAGGGCGCACCAAGGCACACACTTACTTTGAGTCATTTTCAAGTGGCAGACACTAGTCTGGACACCTGTTCTCCTTTACAGACACAGAGCTGACTGGTCGAACCCGAGGGTCACTGGCCACTATGACCTGAGAAAGGTGGACCCCAGCCCTTTACTCTGAGCTACACTGATGCCCAGCAGCTCCTTGATCAAGTACTTAAGTGATTTTCACTGGAATCAGTCCTGCTGCCTTTATTGTATTAAGAAGACTGAATTCATGCAGAGGTTTGAAAGTCCATGCTAAACTTTGCCAACTGGCACTTCTGCTATTTGGTTTTTCTCTTGTCATCACTATTTCTATCAGGTCTGCCTGGTCCTGGTGGAAGTTTGTGAGGCAGCGTCTCAGAGGGAGGAGCGGGGAAGAGAGTGAGAGGAGGAAGGGGCACAAGAAGGGGCCCAAGAGACCAGCGCTGCGGCGGTGCTGGGGTCTCGCGCTCACGGGACAGAGACACACAGGGGCCACATCCCTCGTGGGGACCGCGTCTGCAGAATGACTCACCAGCACAGAACACGGGGAGATCAGCTGTCCCGGGAATGATGTGCAGAAATCTACCCCCCGGCTGCTTGGCCACTGTTCTCTGAAATCTGTGATGGCCTCCACAAGCCTGTTGCTAGTTCTCACATTAAATGGCCTGTTTTTGCCTCTCTGCTATAGTGGTTCTCAAAGTCGGGTCCCCAGAACCCAGGGGAGGTCAGCCCCTGATGTGAAACACGGTTTTTGTTGTGGTAGAAATGCTAACATGATCATATGAAAAACAATGATGCTCTGTTGGCAATTGCACTAATGAAGCTAAGATGATGGTGGGTAAAGTGCCAGCTGCTACCACGGAATTGCAGCAGCGGCACCTGGGCTAGTGATGCTGCCCCCACCACACATCTGCCACACGGTGCACCATCAGGTCAGTGTCCTTCATGAACAGTAAGATATATTCATTTTTCTAAGTCTCAACCCTTAAGTACTTAAAATACTTACAATAACTTTTTAAGTTGCTTTCTATATCTTTGTTTAGGTGATATTTCTTATTTTTAATTTGTTTTCTAGAAAGGTAATTTCAAGTTTTCTAGAAAAGATTTTTTCCTTGCAGACAATCTCCCAGGCTTAAGTTCAGGGGAAAGTCCACCCACGCTGCGCCCTGAGCTGCAGGGGCCTCCGTGGGACACACATGAGCTGGACCCTGAGCTGCGGGGGCCTCCACGGGACACACACACATGGACTGCACACTGAGCTGTGGGAGCCTCCATGGGACACACATGAGCTGCACACTGAGCTGTGGGGGCCTCCACGGGACACACATGAGCTGCACACTGAGCTGTGGGGGCCTCCACGGGACACACATGAGCTG